>JASDQU010713361.1:8230-27357 GCA_032191745.1 Picea mariana
TGTCTGTTCAGTCAGTCAGTGTCAGTTTTGATGAATTTATTGCAAATAACATACATCAACAACATGATAATTTCATCTCTTTGAGACATTTCAGATACTACACTCACTTGCTGAGAATGTTTCTAGAGTCCAACAAAACTCAATTTCCTAAGACTGCATTTATTTTGACCGAGTGTAAAAGGATCACCATGCTCATCTTCATCAACAAGATTATGTCCAAGGTATATAGTCTTATTTTTGGTTCAGATCTACAAAGGGTTCTGGAAGAAATGAAAAACTCATTACAGCCAAATCCAGAGAGCATGGTAGGAGACTGGATACTATTCACACAATCCACTGTGATTTGGATATATGGATACTAGGAAGGACCTCATATGTTACCAGTTTTTTTGACTCCCAGGGTTTTTGCTTTGGAGTTTATAAGACAAAGAATTATCTCAGAGACCGAACATTTCCTGAAATCACACAAGGCTTCTAATTTGAAATTCCCTTTCACTGTGGGCCCCTTTGTGGTAAAGAATAAGTCTTGTTTTCCCCAAGTTCAATACAAGCACAGTGAATTTGGTTTCACACAGTTGCAATGGAGAAGATATGATCCACATCAGATCATATCGAAGAAGAGATTGGTGAGTAGACAAGGTCCCTATGAACACGAGCAGGATGAAGAATTCAATAAGTTGGCCAATATAGAGACCTGTGTAGAGATGGAGGTCACCATGAAGCATGATCAAACAAAACAAACAGAGTCTACTTCCCAGCAGAGACCAGCATAGAAACCTTCTCCTAGGTTGAGTATCAAAGCTCCTAAGATCAGCATCTACAATAAGAGAAGCAATTCAAAAGCCTTAGGTGCCAGTAGCCAGCAGGACCCTCTCAAGAAAATGAGGGTCACATAACCCTCTCAAGTCGTCGACTTGGAAGAGGAAGAGAAAAAAGAGAAAACATGCATGGAGATGGTAGAGACTACAACCAAGAATTAAGAAACCAATACGGAAACACATATTCAGCCAGACACCTGGGGCAGTTTATCAGTCCAAGGAAGATTTGATGAACCAGTATGTCGTGAAGGGGAGTATGGCCAATAGTGAAATAAGGGACCTTTTACCTGAAGCAGAAGGGACATTCCAACATAAAGCTCACTTTCTCTCAGTCAGAGATGTCAAAAAAAAGACATTTAACATTGCAGTGGTTGATGATGATAAGGTGTCTGAGATCAAGATGCACTATGAAAACATTGGTGCCCATGATAAAGTAAAATTCCACAGAAATGTCAGTGATATGTTATATTCTGATTATCTGAGCTTAGCTCTAAAAGTTGCAAGATTAACAACATACGCATCAAAATGGGATGGGCAACTGAAACAGGAAAAAGTGTCCAACAAAGCCTGGATGACACAGGTAAAAAAGATAGAGTTTGAAGGTCCCCAGGGGTTGAAATCTTCTTTGGAGGAAAAAGAGAAGATGATCCAAAGTCTAAAGAAAAATCTTAAGATGTCACCTATAGATCACCCATAGATAGCAGAATTGACTACTTTGGAACAGGAAAAATAAACCTTCAGAGAAGAGGCATTAGACTACAAGGCTAAAGTGATGCAATTGGAGAAAGAGAAAGAGAATTGGTCACAAATGCAGGCAATGACATCAGATATGGAAATTATTGTACCTTCTAATATAGAGTCCAGATCGAATGTTGAGGGGTTAGTTCAAGCCATGTCCCGGGTAATCTTAAAGATAGATGAGATCAAGAATCTCAAGGAAAGCATGAAAAAGTTGAAGCAAGAAATGAAAGTGAAGGATGAGAAAATGGATCAACTCCATAGAGAGAACCAAGACCTGCAGGAAAGAGTGAGCAAGCTAAAAACCAGATTGAAGGGAAAAATGCTACTGCAGGGGGCCAAACATGTAATATGGGATGCGATTGCTGCAGAGGTTTCTAAGTTCAGAATTTATCTAAATTTTATCAACAACAAAGATAACATGGTTGCTACAGCTCGAGACAAATGCACTGTTGTAAATGAAGTGTTAGCAAAGAAGCCTTTGGAATGGGCCCAAAATTCCATTTACTTATTGAATGTTGTGCCAACTGCCGACCTTCAAACCATCGGTGTGAAGGACAGAACCACATTAATCATTTCAGCCAGGAGGATCATTCCCAAGCACAACTTACTCAGATTGGTCCAGAACAAAGCTCTGCAAATGGATCATAGCATACAAGAGTTTAAAGACACCTTTGAAAAATTGTTTGCCAAAGGCCTCCCATCATTTTGGGATCGTAAAGGCTCGTTATAAAATCAAGAAGATTATCACTCTCTCATCATGCAATCCAGAATGGACCACTCTAAATTTGAAGATATGGAAGAAATTCTGAAAGGCCCGAATCTAGTGGAATATTTAGCTACAGATTTTGAGATTTTAAATAAGTTTAAAACAGTGAAGGTTAGCATGCCAACCATATTCTATGCTACATGCATTGACTTGGAAATTTTGATTAAGAGATGATGGATTACGAAATCCCCTCTGGTCTGCAATGGAAATAAATAGTACGGTTGGGTAAGACAAAGTACAACGTCCCCGAAACTAGCAAATGATCTCCAGTTGTCACTAGTTTTGCAGAACCAACAGAAGCTCAGGGTGGGATAGATGGCGCAGAAGCAGTTAGGCAGTCATAAAAATTGTTCATGATCTTGAAACGTTTTCTTTTTTTTAATCATTGTAAATCATTTCGTATACCGAAACTGTCAGTAGAAACTATTATAGGAGCTGAAACGTTTCAGTTTCAATTATTTTTTATCAAATTGTATAAGTAATGGGAGACTTGAATTAATTAATGTTGGTAGAAGTGCAAGAGCACCTTTTGGTTGTATCAGACTCTATTTTGTAAATTTTCGGAATCTGAATTGAATATAAATGCTGAAGATTTTGAAGTCTCTATGAAAATGTTCTAAAGGGTGGTGATATGAGCTTTGTTTCCTTTCATCGTATGTATTTCATGTGACCCGTCTTTCATTTGTATTTTATTCTGTTTAAATTGGAGAGTTTAAAGACCCAGAATTCATCATTTGATGCTCTTAACTTAAGCAATTTAAACTGTGTGATTGTCTTCTTAGCTAATTCAGAATTCATTCCTGTAATGCTCTGATGCAGTTATTTGTTCTATTTATCTTCCTATGCCCTATTTAAGTTAAAAATAACTCAAATTCATCGCCTTGTTTAGCCTTTATCCTTTAGAGAGTTCTATTGGGAGATGCATTGTTTTAGTTCACTTTCAGAATTTTGACTCCATAGCCCTGTGTTCCTCCCCTCCTTTGCTAGCAAATTTTATAAACCCCCCCCCAAAAAAAAAAACCAAATCTAACCATCGATTTCCAAAGAAGCATCAAGTGACACAAGAGAGCCCTCCATGAGTTGAGCAGGCTAGTGCCTCATCTCTAAATCTGGTTGAAACAGTTACCTCTGTCGTTTGTCTTTTCAGCTGGACAAAATTTACAGAGTGCTAACTTTTTGGTGTCATTGTCGGGGACGAAATTGAAAAATTTTCCCTGGGAAAATGACTTAAAACTTTAGTTTGATCCTTGAGGGTGACAAAGGATCAAATACCTTATTGGATGAGATTATTTTTACCCTGGCGACTCCATTCCTCATAGACCAGTTGTACCACACCGTGTAAGATAGAAATCTTGGCTCCTAAGAAAATCCACACCAAGAGAAACCCAAACCCCGAACCTACAATCCCTGTCTCTAGCCCTGAAAAGCTTGTCCGAAAAAGAAAAGAAAATATGGTAACCCTTGTGTTGCGTGTAGACCGATATTTGTCCCTACCCAAAGACAAATTGACTAGTATCGAAGACCTTGAGTTTGACCTAAAATTTGAGCACTCCCTGTTCATAACTAGTTATGAATCTCGTTTAGACGAGACCATCTTTGACGAAAAAAGATTCCAAGATTTGGTTCTAGGTGCATCTGTCAGACCTGTAGTGACCCCTGTTCAAAACCGACCGCAACTCCGACCCCTCATAGCGGCTATGGCAGCCAAATTTCCCCCCCTCATATTGCCTGCTCAATTGCATGACTTACCCTAGGACTACAACCTTAGGATTAAATTTTATGATGTTGAAGGTAACATATCAGACCAGAAACACCTAGACTGGTTTAATGATTTCATAGACCTAGAAGAGGTGGGTTTTGCATATGTGAAAATGAGGTTTTTCACACAAAGTCTTGCAGGAGATGTAAGGAAATGGTTCAGAGCCCTTGCACCAGGTAGTATCGCAGATTTCAAGGCCTTTGAAACAATTTTCCTCACCAAATGGGGGGATAAGAAAAACCCCCTCCAGTTGTTGACATAATATAACAATATGAAGAGATCACCGGATGAAATAGTGCATGAGTTTTTTACTAAATTCATGAAAGTATATACTGTGATTCCTGATGAAGTGAAACCCCCACCTATAGTTGCTCGGCTCAGATATGTTGATTCTTTCGAAAGTGATTTTGCTTTATTATTAAGAGAACGAAGATATTCTACATTAGACGATACGATGACAAATGCCATTGAAGTTGAAGTAAACCTAATGACTTCAGGAAAAATGAAGGCTAATTTTGATAGAAGCGTGAGCAGAGCTCGAGACAAAGCATAAACTTCAACATCACAAACATTAGAAGAAAGATTCGAAGAATGATGAGAAACATGGAAAGAATGGCATTGGGAAATAGACCTAATCCTAGAGAATAGGCTGATGGCCCACCCAGAAATCCGAGAAGACCAGTCGTTCCACAGATCAGACAAAGAGAGAAGAGAAACCAAGGAAATTAGGAAACCCAAGCAAACCAAACAAATCAAGGAAACTAGACAAACCAAGGAAATCAAGAAAATCAAGGGGAAGAGCAAATAAGACCTCCTTTTCAGAATAATTAAGTGAATGAAGATTACAATGAATATTTTGAAGATAATATGAACTACTGTGATGACCAATAAACTGAGGTGTTTTTGACCAAAGAGGAACATGACCAATTCGTGGATGTGAATGAGATCTTTTTGCAAGATGAAGAGGAGAGGGTATCAGTAGAAAGAGAAGATTATGAGACCAGATTGCAAAACGCTATCATGCAATTCCAAAGGCAGTACAACCTCCGAAATCAAAAGACGCCTCCAAATCCTCTGAAAGGTAATCTTCCAAAGAAAAACCCCACCAAAGAAGCTCAAAGTAATGTGCCTTCTTCCAGTCAGCCCAAAAAAGACTCCACTGGGAAAGATCCAGCTGTAAAGGATTCCACTGTGAAAGATTATGCTTCAAAGGATACTGTAGAAAAGGGGGAGCAGAAAGAAAAACCGAAGAAGAAAATATTAACAAGAAACGAAACGACCACCAAAGAGGTAGAAAAAACTCTGTCCTCTTTTGATTTTGAAAGTGAGATGGCTAAGATAAAAATTTCGGTACCATTTAATGAATTGATCAGAAATACTAAATACAGAAGTCAGATTATCAAGATGCTTAAGATGGGACAAGCATCTGATACCCTGAACATACATTATGACCACCTAGCCATATTATTCGGGCCAAGAGTAGAAGAAAGAAATGAAAATGAAGAAGTCCCTCCTTTCTATGTCAGCTTAAAAATCCATGATATGTTGTTACATAATGCTATGTTGGACTCTAGAGTGTCTCACAACTTGATGCCCAAAGTGGTCATGGACCAATTAGGTCTTGAGGTTACAAGACCTTATAAATATATGTTCTCCTTTGATTCCAGAAAGGTGGAGTGCCTTGGCATGATCAAAGACATGGTCGTTTCTCTGGCACAAATCCCGGTGAATAATATGGTGATGGACATGGTGGTCGCTAATATCCCTTTGAAATTTAGCATGTTGTTGTCCAGGTCATGGGATGCAAAGTTGAAAGGAACCCTCTAGATGGACATGACATATGCCACTATTCTTGTCTTTGTCCAAGACAGAAGATTGTACAGGGAGGTTCTACTTAAATATATGGTCAACAACAAATCACAACCGACCAACCATCCTATTTACTCAGTAAGTACTGAGTTGGGGTCTTCCATTTTCTTCAATGACCTATGCTCTGGAGAAGGAGATACAGAAGTAGTCCTGGAAGATAAAGGCATATCCGAACAGCAGATGGAGGAAATTTCAGAGCAGTGGGGTGATGCATAGGATCAGGTATGGAAAATGAATTTCGACGGAGTTGCATGCAGAAAAGGATCTAGAGCTTGTGTATGGATAAATGATCCCAAATGAGATGCGAAATTATGCTCCTACAAACTCATTTTCGAGTGCACAAATAATATGGTCGAGTATGAAGTGTTAATGTTGGGGTTGAAATTTTTGGAAGAATTGGGTGCCAAAAAGATTGTTGTACTTAGGGATTCTGAACTCATCATTAACCAAATCAAAGGCATCTACCAAGCCAAACATCCCAAACTGAGGGCTTACAGAAATTTGGTATTAGAACTCCTTGAGAAGTTTTCAGAGTGCAATCTTTTAGCAATTCCAAGAGAACAAAATCAAGTTGTTGATGCATTAGCCACTTCAACAACAGTGTTCAAAGTCCCAATTTTTCCTGAAAAGAGTTACAAAGTTGAAGTCAAGTATAGACCAGCAATACCAGACAATATGAAACACTGGCAAGTCTTCGAGAATGACAAATAGATAGAAAACTTCCTCGGGATGGAAAATGAGTTCGAGAATTTAAGCATTGATGATGAATATTACGACGATGAAGTGGATGCAACTGCTTTCACCAAATAAGGATACTTTGACAATCAAATTGTTGGTAGAGATATTGTACAGCTGAAAAGAAACATTATCCCCAAAGGCCTAGTACCATTAGAAAACCTTTTTGATAACAACGATGTGGCCAGAAGTCCAAAGATCACAGTAGATGAAGGGGATGTGGAAGACTGTAATATTGGGACTCCAGAAGACCCGAAGATCATTAAGTTGTCCAAGAAGCTTAGCCCTGAAGTCAAAGAAAGGTATGTAAAATTAATGAAATAATTCCCTGATGTCTTTGCTTGGAGCTATGATGAATTGAAATTTTATGATGCTAGTATAATCCAACATATTATCCTAATAAAGGAAGATCACAAGCCATTCAAACAGAAAATAAGAAGAATAAACCCTTTGTTGTTACCATTGATAGAGAAAGAAGTAAAGAAACTATTTGAGGCAAAAATTATAGTATCCATGAGATTCTCCAAATGGGTAGCAAATCTCATGCCAGTAAAAAAAAAGAGATGGGAGATCAGATTGTGTGTGGACTTTAGGAACTTGAATAAGGTATCTCTTAAATACAACTAACCTTTGCCCAAAATGGATCATATTCTACAGAAGATGGTAGGTTCTCAAAGGAAGTCGATGTTATATGGTTTCTCAGGGTACAACCAGATCATGGTACATCCAGATGATCAAGAAAAAACCGCGTTCACCACACCGTGGGGAACATTCATGTATGCCAAAATGCCATTTGGGCTTATGAATGTTGGGGCAACATTTCAGAGGGCTATGAACATAGATTTTGCAAATGAAAAAGATAAATTTATTATTATATATCTAGATGACATTACGGTGTATTCTGTCTCAGATGAAGAGCATATCAAACATCTCAAGAGGGCTTTCAAAAAGTGCAGGAAGTTTGGCATATCCTTGAATCCAAAAAAGTCAAATTTTTCCATGGAAGAAGGAAAACTCTTGGGACATATTATTTCAAAGGAAGGGATAAAGGTAGACCCCAGAAGAGTGGAGGGGATCTTGAAAATTGGCATACCCAGAAGTAGAAAGGAGTACAATCCTTCCTAGGCAAAGTAAATTTCCTGAGGAGGTTTATTCATAATATAGCAGAGATCATAAAGCATATCACCAACATGTTAAAGAAGGGAAATGAAATCAAGTGGATTCCTGAGGCTAGAAAGTATTTTGAAGACATCAAGGTAGCATTGACAAAGGCTCATGTGTTGTCTAGTCCAAACTTTGAAAAGGATTTCATACTATTCTCGTTCGCTTCAGAACACACAATTGCAGGCGTATTACTCCAGAAGGATGACCTAAATTTTGAGAAGCCCATAGCATACTACAATAAGACATTGAGAGATGCTCATTTGAAATGCGACATCATGGAGAATCAAGCATGTGCTTTGGTCAAAACATTGAAGGATTTTAGGGTTTAAATTCTACATTCACATACCATTTCTTATGTCCCCAGCAGCTCAGTAAAAGACATCTTAACACAACCTAATCCTAAAGGAAAGAGGGGAAAATGGATTGCAGTACTATTAGAATATGATCTTGAAATCAAGCCCACAAAATTAATCAAAGGGCAGGGACTTGCTAGACTAATGGTTCAAACAAACTGTGAACTCTTGGGAAAAAACTTCACTATAGATATGTCTGAGAATACAACAGAGGAAGAAAGGGTGACTCCACAAATATCTTAGAAATTTCTTAACTCCACATGGTATGCAGACACTATCTTTGTGTTAAAAAATATGCAAGCTCCTTCTAAATATAGTAAAACAAAGGCTAGATTCTTGAAACTAAAGGTGGAAAAATTTTGTATAGTGAATGAATTACTGTATTGGAAGGATCCAGGAGGAATTTTATTGAGTTGTTTGATAGAAGAAGAAGCAGAAAAAAACATCAGGGAGTTCCATAAAGGCAACTATGGAGGTCATCATTATTGGAAGACAACCGTACACAAGATATTGAGGGGCAGATTTTATTGGCCAAGCATTTTTTCTGATGTATACAAAGAGGTTTCGAAATGCCATGAATGCCAAATCTTCGATGGGAAAGGAAAATCGATGTCTCTGTCGTTAAAGCCCATTTTAGTAGAAGCTCCTTTCAGACAATGGGGCCTTGATTTTATAGGGGAAATACATCCACAGTCCTCGGCTCAACACAAATGGATCTTGACTGCAACACATTACTTTACTAAGTGGATTGAAGTCATTCCCACCAAACAAGCTACAGATGATGTTATCATTTGATTCCTAGAAGACAATGTCATGTCCAGATTCAGATGCCCGGTCAAGATTATAATAGACAATGCAACGGCCTTCAAGTCAAAAAAGTTGGAGAAATTCTGCAGTGATTACAACATTACCCTGGGCCATTCTACACCATACTACCCACAAGGAAATGGATTTGCCGAGTCTTCGAACAAAATCTTGGTCAAAATCATCAAAAAACTGCTACAGGAGAATAAAAAGGCATGGCACAAAAATCTCATTCATGCATTGTGGGCTGACGGGATATCTCCAAAGAGGTCTATTGCTACATCTCCCTTCTAGATTGTTTATGGCACAGAAGCTATCTTCCCCACTGCATTGGGATTTCCAGTAATGAGGTTGTTACAGGAACAAGGAGTAGAAGCAAATGCCAGCCGAAGAAGAGAGGATGAGCTCATCAGCGTACAACAAATCAGAGAAAAGGCCTTTGATAATGCTCGGCTACGACAAGAAAAGATCAAAGAAGCTTTAGAAAAATGTACCAAGGTGGATGACTTCGAACTAGGAGATTGGGTGCTAAGATGGGATGCAAGAAATGAGGATAAAGGGAAACATGGAAAATTTGATAATCTGTGGTTAGGCCCGTTCAAAATCGCAGCTTACCGTGGAAAAAATGCCTATTTGTTGGAAGAAAGTAATGGAGAACTCGTCGGAGGAGGGCCTGTGAATGGCAGGCTCTTCAAGCATTATGTTATTTGAAAAATCATCACTCGCCATTCATTGTACATAGCCACTTTGCGTTTTGTTTTTCTTTACGTATGAAAGTCGAAATAAAAACAACATGGTTGAAGCCCGAGGTGAAGGCCCTAAGTTGTGATGAGTAGGTTTGGAGTTGTTGAATAAGGATAAATAGATTTAGATCACACACATAAAATTATAGCCCAATGGGTAGGCGCTTAGTCTACAGTTCTTTTCTCCCTCGCAGGGAGGATAGCATCCCCAATTGAAGCCAATGTTATCACCATATAATTTCCAGACGGTATCCGAGCTTCCAAATTTTGGTGAAGGTTTATACCGCCACTAAGATATGATGAATTAGAAGACCTGGCTATATATGGTGATGTATGGACAAAATAGCGGAAATGCGAAGGGTAGAACTCGACAGACCATTGATCCTGAACGTGGCCTGGATCAACGGTTGAGGTGCATATCGGGGATTTAACTAGTGCGAAGGTTAAACAATCGATGGTGGCTGGGGAAAACCATCGCAGTTTCATCACAAGATGTGTGGCACCCATAGAAGTACATCGGGGGAAAAAGTAGTCCAACTAAAACCATTTCCTCCAACCCTCGATGCCAAAGCTACTGGGTAAATGGCGACCGTAGATCCTAAAGCAGCCTGAATCAATGGTTGAGGCACATATCAGAGATTTGAGCAGCAGGAGGATTAATTGATGGAGGGAGGACTAGGGAAGACCGTTGTAGTTTAAATCATGGATGCATGGCACCCTCAAAGGCCAATCGGGGCGAAAAGAGGTCCACCCAAAACCGTTTTTTCCAACCCTCGATGTCAATAGATACCTATAAAAGGAGGAAACCCACAGGCATTATTCTATGACAATTTGAAGCATTCAAATGTTCGAAAATTTGGCACAAAGCTTCCATTCAAATTTCAAAGCTCAGAACCAAACCAGACTAGTTTTTCTTTCGTTGCTTAACAAGTATTCTTCACCATGGTTTCCCATCTTGTTGTTTGTCCGTGAATGAAAAAGATATTTCCTCCAGGGAGGAAGCCCTAATTGACATAGATTTTGATGTTTTTGATATAGAGACAACGGTCTTGCCCGTTTCTGTGTCTAAATCAAATTTTTTGAACAATGATAGAACCTGCATACCTTTTCTCGAAGCAGCTCAAGCCTCTATCATCCCTTACATCGTAGAAACAGTCTTTTTGTTCCCCGAATTTGTAAGCTGGTGTGCAAAGTGATATTCGCATGGAGAAAGAGTCATTTTAAACAAATTAGGTTCAGAAGTTATATGTAAAGTAGATGGTCCATCACTCTGGTATACTCTCAATATACCAGAAGCCTTCCCCACAGTGTCAGAGCCCTTCAAGGAACAGAGGATGATCATGATTTATAGAGAATGCCCTCCCGAAGTTAAAACCTTATTTCTACAGACCATAGTCAAGCTTGAACATCATTCAGAAAATCTATCGTTACCTACCAGTATGAGCGTCATGATCATCGAAGTCCAGTGGGTTTGTTCCCTACTAAGTCAAATTTTAGGGTTGGACAATGATAAGTTTGTGGTAGAGGTCATGTTAGGGTTCTTGTTGATTTTCTTTTTGTATGGTCAGTCAGTCAGTGTCAGTTTTGACAAATTTATTGCAGAGAACATACATCAACAGTTGGTTAACTTCAACTCATTGAGACATTTTAGATACTACACTCACTTGCTGAGAATGTTTCTGGAGTCCAACAAAACTGAATTTCCTGAGACTGCATTTATTTCGACCGAGTTTAAAAGGATCACCATGCTCATCTTCATCAACAAGATTATGTCCAGGGTATACAGTCTTATTTTTGGTTCAGATCTGCCAAGGGTTCTGGAAGAAATGAAAAACTCATTACATCCAAATCTAGAGAGCATGGTAGGATACTAGGTACTGTTCACACAATCCACTGTGATTTGGATATATGGATACCAGGAAGGACCTCATCTGTTACCAGTTTTTCTGACTCCCAGGGATTTTTCTTTGGAGTTTATAAGACAAAGAATTATCTCAGAGACTGAACATTTCCTAAAAGCACACAAGGCTTCTAATTTGAAATTCCCTTTCGTGGTGGGCCCCTTTGTGGCAAAGAATAAGTCATGTTTTCCCCAAGTTCAATCTAAGCTCAATGAATTTGGTTTCACACAATTACAATGGAGAAGATATGATCTGCATCATATCATATCGAAGAGGAGATTGGTGAGTAGACAAGGTCCCTATGAACACGATCAGGATGAATAATTCGATAAGTTGGCCAATCTAGAGACCTATGTAGAGATGGAGGTCACCATGAAGCATGATCAAACAAAACAAATAGAGTCTACTTCCCAGTAGAGCCCGGCACAGAAACCTTCTCCTAGGTTGATTATCACAGCTCCTAAGATGAGCATCTACAATAAGAGAAGCAATTCATAAGCCTTATGTGCCAGTAGCTATCAGAACACTCTCAAGAAAATGAGGGTCACATCACCCTCTCAAGTTGTCGACTTGGAAGAGGAAGAGAAAAAAGAGAAAACATGCATGGAAATGGTAGAGACTACAACCATGAATGAAGAAACCAATACGGAAAGCAAGCCACAAAACAAAAGTAGCATGAAGGTTTTGAGCAGCAGGAAACACATATTTAGCCAGACACCTGGGGCAGTTTATCAGTCCAAGGAAGATTTGATGAACCAGTATGTCGTGAAGGGGAGTATGGCCAATAGTGAAATAAGGGACCTTTTACCTGAAGTAGAAGGGACTTTCCAGCGTAAAGCTCACTTGCTCTCAGTTAGAGATGTCGAGAAAAAGATATTTAACATTGCAATGGCGGATGATGATAAGGTGTCTCAGATCAAGATGCACTATGAAAACATTGGTGCCCCTAATAAAGTAAAATTCCACAGAAATTTTAGTGATATGTTATATTCCGATTACCTGAGATTGGATCTAAAATTTGCAAGATTAACAACATGTGCATCAAAACTGGATGGGCAACTGAAACAGGAAAACATGTCCAGCAAAACCTGGATGACACGGGTCAAAAGGCTAGATTTTGAAAGTCCCCAGGGGTTGAAAGTTTCTTTGGAGGAAAAATATAAGATGATCCAAAGTCTAAAGAAAAAGGTAAAGATGTCACTTACAGATCACCCACAGATAGCAGAATTGTCTGCTTTGGAACAGGAAAAATAAACCTTCAGACAAGAGGCATTAGACTACAAGGCTAAAGTGATGCAATTGGAGAAAGAGAAAGAGAATTGGTCACAAATACAGGCAATGACATCATATATGGAAATTATTGTACATGCTAATATAGAGGTCAGATCGAGCGTTGAGGGGTTAGTTCAAGCCATGTCCCAGGTAAGTTTAAAGACAGGTAAGATCAAGAATATCATGGAAAACATGGAAAAGTTGAAGCAAGAAATGAAAGTGAAGGATGAGAAAATGGCTCAACTCCACAGAGAGAACCAAGACCTGCAGGAAAGAGTGAGCAAGCTAAAAATCAGATTGAAGGGAAAAACGCTACTGCAGGGGGCCAAACATGTAATATGGGATGTGATTGCTGCAGAGGTTGCTAAGTTCAGAAGTTATTTGAATTTTATCAATGACAAAGATAAAATGGTTGCTACAGCTCAGAACAGATTCACTGTTGTAAATGAAGTGTTAACAAATAAGCCTTCGGAATGGACCCAAAATGCCATTGACTTACTTAATGTTGTGCCAACTACCAACCTTCAAACCATCGGTGTGAAGGATAAGACCGCATTAATCATTTCATCCAGGAGGATCATTGCCAAGGACAACTTACTCAGATCGGTCCAGAACAAATCTCTACAAATGGATCATAGCATACAGAAGTTTAAAGACACCTTTGAAAAATTGTTTGCTAAAGGCCTCCCATCATTTTTGGATGGTAAAGGCTCGTTATACAATCAAGAAGATTATCACTGTCTCCTCATGCAATGCAGAATTGACCACTCTAAATTTGAAGATATGGAAGAAAGTCTGAAAGGCCCGAGTCTGGTGGAATATTTAGCTACAGATTTTGAGATTTTAAATAAGTTTAAAACAATGAAGGTCAGCATGCCAACCATATCCTATGCTACATGCATTGACTTGGGAATTTTGATTAAAGAGATGATGGATTACGAAATCCCCTCTGATCCGCAATGGAAAGAAACTATACGGTTGGGTAAGACAAAGTACAATGTCCCCTGAACCAACGGGTGATCTCCAGCTATCACCAGTTTTGCAGATCTGGCAGAAGCTCAGGGTGGGACAGATGGCACGGAAGTAGTCAAGCAGTCATAAAAATTGTTCATGATCTTGAAACGTTTTATTTTTGTTAATCATTTCGTATACCGAAATTGTCAGTCGAAACTGTTATAGGAGCTGAAACGTTTCAGTTTCAGTTATTTTTTATCAAATTGTATAAGTACTAGGAGACTTGAATTAATTAATGTTGGCAGAAGTGCAAGAGCACCTTTTGGTTGTATCGGACTCCATTTTTTAAATTTTCTAAATCTAAATTGAATATAAATGCTGAAGATTTTGAAGTCTCTATGAAAAGATTCTAAATGGTGGTGATATGAGCTTTGTTTCCTTTCATCGTATGTATTTACTGTGACCTGTCTTTCATTTTCATTTTCTTATATTTAAATTGGAGAGTTTAAAGGCCCATAATTCATCATTTGATGCTCTTGGCTTAAGCAATCCAAACTGTGTGATTGTCTTCTTAGCTAATTCATAATTCATTCATGTAATGCTCTGATGCAATTATTTGTTCTTTTTATCTTCCTACACCCTATTTAAGTTAAAAATAACTCAGATTCATCGCCTTGTTTAGCCTTTATCCTCTGAAGATTTCTATTGGGAGATGCATTGTTTTAGTTCACTTTCAGAATTTTGGCTCCATAGCTCTGTGTGTTCCTCCCCTTCTTTGCCAACAAATTTTATAAAAAACCCCAAAACAAACCAAATCTAGCCATCGATTTCCAAAGAAGAATCAAGTGACACGAGAGAGCCCTCTCTGAGTTGAGCAGGCTAGTGCCTCATCTCTAAAGTTGGTTGAAATAGTTACCTCTATCATTTGTCTTTTTAGCTGGACAAAATTTACAGAGTGCTAACAACAACCATCAAAGACCCTGAACCCCTCCTATACCTCCTAGGTGTCTATTTATATCTATTCCTGGCTCATTAGTCATTACATTCTCTTACCAAAACCCTAACCTAATTAGGTCTTCTTCCATGTTGGCCTTGCACGCTTCTCTCCTCTGCATGCGCGCTTTCTTCCGCTGCTTTTCCTGCCAATTGTATTTCTTTCCCTTCCTCTTACATGCATGCCTCACATGTTTTTCTGCCAACTGTCTTTCCTCTACATCGTGCCTTTTCCCCAAAATGGGCATGTGCCCAACATTTTCCCATCCGACTCTGGATGATATGTTTTACTAAGATTTAAATTTGTCCCAAATCCCTTGAACAAACCCTTCCAAAACTTAGAAGTAAAATTTGGATCTTTGTCTGAAACTATTGCCTTAGGCACTCCATGTAGCCTAGTAACTTATTTCATGTAGATATCTGCAATATTTGTTGCCTTGTGTGTAGTATTTACTGGAATAAAATGCATTTCTTTAGTCAATTTATCCACCACCACCATGATGGAATCATATTACTTCATTGTTCTAGGAAACTTAGTAATAAAATCAATTGTAACTACTTCCCACTTCCATTATGGAATGGGAAATGGTTGTAGCAAACCTACTGGGTGTCTATATTTTGTATTTACCTTTTGGCATTCTAGACATCTGGCTATGTAATTAGCCACTTCTTTCTTCATTCCTGGCCAAATATATTGGCTTCTTACTGCTGCAATTGTTTTTTTATATCATGGGTGCCTTTCATATGGCACATTGTGCATATGCTTCAGCACTACATTTTTCATCTCCCTATAATTCAGCACATACACCTTACCTTTGTACATGAGAATTCCATCTTCTTTCATCTCATAATAATTAAATTATTGCTAAAAATTACCTTGTTGTAATGTCTCTTTATTTTCACATAGTGTTGATCTTAATTTGTTGTTGCAATAATTTTGTCTTTCATATTTGTATTGTACATGCTAATGGCTGCAATATGCACTTCATGAGCTCTCTTGTTGAGTGCATCAACCACTTGATTTTTCTTTCCCTTTATATGCTTAATTTCGAAGTCATAGTCGCTCAGAAAATCCAACCATCTAGTTTTCCTAGCATTTAGTGTTGGTTGTCCAAACAAATGCTTCAGACCACAATGGTATATCCTTCGCTCGAATTTCTTACCCATAAGTTAATTCTTAGACATTTTCAATGCATGTACAATCGTTGCTAATTCTAGGTCATGTGTAGCATAATTCCTCTCATGCTCTTTTAATTTTATGGACTCATAGCATACCACTTGGTCCTTTTGACTAAGAACTCCATCGAGTCCTTCCTTGCATGCATCAATGCACACAACAAAATCTTCTTTTGGATATGCAATATTCAATATTAGTGCACTTGTCATTATTCCCTTCAACTGTTGAAAACTCTCTTCACACTTTGAAGTCCATTCAAACTTCACTCCCTTCTTTTGCAAAGAAGTTATTGGACTTGCAATCTTTGAAAAACCTTTTACGAATCTTCGGTAATAACTAGCAAGACCCATGAATGATCTGACCTCTATCACATTCTTTGGTGATGGCCATCCTCTATTGGCCTCTATATTCTTATGATCAACTTATATCCCTACAGTTGATATTATATGCCCCAAGTAGTGAATCTTCTTTTGATAAAAGATGCACTTACTTATCTTAGTATATAATATTTGCTCTCCTAAAACTTGCAACACCATTCTTAAATGTTGCTCAGGTTCCTCTTCTTATTTATAATAGATGAGTATATCATCTAATAACACAATTACAAACTTGTCTAGGTACTCCCTGAAAACTCCATTCATTGGGAAAATAAAAATTGTTGGGGCATTTGATAGCCCAAATGGAACTACCGTGAATTCACAATGCCCATATCTTGTTCTAAATGTTGTCTTGTCGATGTCTTCTTCCTTTATCCTTACTTAATGGTAACATGATCTCATGTCAATCTTGGAAAATATTCTTGCACCTTTCAGTTGATCGAACAAATCATCGATTCTGGGAAAAGGATACTTATTCTTTATGGTAACCTTATTAAGTTGTCTAAAACCAATACACGACCTTAAGGTTACATCCTTCTTCTTCACAAAAAGAATTGGGGCTCCCCAAGGTGACACACTTGGGCATATATACCCCTTTCTTGACAATTCTTCAAGTCGCATTTGTAACTCCTTCAATTATGGTGTACCCATTATGTATGGTGTCTTAGACACTGGTGCAGCTACTAGCACCAAATCAATAGAGAAATAAATGTTTGTCTTTGGTGGTAATCTTGGAATTTCTCTAAAAATATCTTCAAAATCCATCAAGACCGTATGGTATTTAATGCTTTCCACTTTGTCTTTGGCTACCTCCTCCATATGGGCTGCAAACATATGACATCCCTTCTTGAATCTCTTCTTCAATTGCATAGTGAAAATCTCTCTAACAGCTACAACTCTTGGAATGCCTTGAATCTTGCCTTGTTTCCCTTCCTCATTAAAACATGTGATTGTCTTGTTGTAACAATCTAGGATAACATGATGTTCTTCCAACCAATCCATGCCAATTAGACAGTCATGTGAATCCAATGGTATGATGTTTACATCTACCTTTGTTCTAATTCCATTCATGTCTATCGGGAAATCTTTAACCAACTCATTGATTTTCCTCTTAGCACCTGTGGTTAACAAAACTAACCAAGATTTCTTATGCTTAATTCTTTGCAAGTGAAATCTTTCAAAAATGTTAGAATTTATGTAACTATGGCTAACTCTGGAATCAATTAAAATTGCTATGGGTTGGTTATCAATCTTACCTTCCACTGTGATCATGGGGGATTGATATTATGTCTGCTTGTTATCCAAGGCTGCATAAATCCTTGGCATGCTTCCTCCCATGTCTTACATTGTTTCAGCCTCCCGAATGTTTTGGACAGTCCTCATTCATTCTCCTTTGTGAGGGAGGTCACTATATAAGTGATTTCCCTCACATCCCCAACATTGAACAAGTTGTTTCATTGGCCTTTTCCCAAATGAATCTGCATTATTTTGATCATTTTGGGTTGTCTGGCCTTGTTGATTTGCTTGGGAGTTATTTCTGAAAAATGGTGGCTTAAAACCTTTTTTCCTTTGATTCTTTTTCCCTTTCATCTTGTCATTCCAAACCTTTTGGAACATTGGCCTTTCTTTGCTTTTCTCATAAATGTTCCTTACTCTCATTATGGTTTCCTCCAAGGTCTTGGGGTTATCATACTAAATCTTGTTACCATAGAAGGAGGGTAATCCACTTAGAAACCTTTGGATTTTAACCTTCTCATCCTTTATGAAGTCAACATCATAGATGATTTTAGGGGCGAAATTTCGCCCATGGGCGAAATTAAGGGGCCTCTAATTTTTTATTGGGCGAATTTTTTGTATTAGAGTGATTTTTTTAAACTTATTTCATTAGCCCGTAATTTATTTTAGGGTAAAAATCGTGTACAGGGTTAGCCCATGTTTTTAAGAGGGATAGAGGAAAACAAATTATATTTAGCCCCTGAAATTTGGAGGAACAAGCTTCCATTAGCCAAATTTCTAGAAATATGGGAATTTATGATAGCTTCTTCGCCCTCCCATTTGGTAAAATCGGGGTTTATGATTTAATTTCGCCCCGATTTTGTGGTATGGGCAGTGGGCACTCAGCACTGGGTAGCTACAGCCTACAATCTTCCCTTTGCCCGATTTCAATCTTCCCTGTGCCCAATTTCCAAAGAACATGGATATTTTTGGCCCGATGTTCTCTCCTTGCTTGATTTATCAACAGAGCACAATGCTTTGGAAATGGCAAATCGATTGGAGGCAGCCATATACACATGGAAAAGAAGAATATACAGTAGGCAGAGCATCTCGATCGAGGATGGGAAAACCGGTGTAAAATCTTCATGGTCCCTAGTTAAAGAGTCTGAAAATGAGCTGGGAAGAAAGGAGTTGTACATGGAAAGGGCAAACAATATACTACTGAACCTCAAGAACAAGTTACCAAGCATACCAGACTTTCCTGGACATCACCAAAATTCAGTACAACAGGGTATGGATTCCAAAATTGCTTGCCTTTTTTAATGGTTTTCTGTATTTGCCATAGAAACCCTTCTTTGGATGATTTGAAAATGGGATATAGTTATTATTGTGCAGGTTATGAAGTTTTTTTGTGCTCTCCTATTTTAGTGCATAGACTTTTTGTGCTTTTAAACTAACATGGCTTTGAAATCGGTCTTCACTTCTT
>JASDQU010713362.1:0-18458 GCA_032191745.1 Picea mariana
TACAAACTTTAGTTGATAGTTTAGGCACAAAAAAATAACAGTAGACAATGAAAATCATAGTTTTTTCCAGTTACAACCTTAGAGGTTACTCTCTAAAACGTATTATGGATTTCACGTTTGATAAATTAAAAATGCTACAAGATGCCACATCTTGGATTTCTTCCAAGGCCTTGTGTAGAGGAACCAATAGACAACATTTCTCTGCTCGATTCTTTCAAAGTAAATACACACACACACACATATATATATATATATAGTTTCTAATGATAAGTAAACAAAATAACATCTTTAATTGCCATGTTGACAAAAAATAATCATTCTATAGTCTACCACCTAAGAGATATTCAGTTTGTCAACCACTAGGAATTCTATTTTGTGTGTTCAAATTTCTGTATTTGTTTTTTCCATGCTTCCCTCCCAACCACTAGGAATTCCATTTTGTGTGTTCAAATTTCCCCATTTTCTTTTTCCATGCTTCCCTCCCAAATTTCTTGGTAGTGTAATTATGATAAAAGGTAGAAAAATAGACTATTTCCTAAACCAAAATGGGGAATTTTATAACAGAAATAGTAAAAAAAAAAAAAATGAATTTTAAATGAGCCCATTCCACCCTACCACAACTCCAAATAAATAATCTCAATCTCAAGTTACAATCTGATCAAGTTGCATATGTTCAATCCAGGCACCCAAAACTAAATGGTCAACATTTTATGTTTTCCCCTTGTGTGGTGTTTCTTTAGAACAACTTACATTTCCTCCATATTCACGATATGGTGTAGTTTATTTACCATTGTTTGTACCCAAGACAAATCTAGTTCTTCATAATTTCGAGGGCCAAATGAGGTCAACTTTTTTTATTTGCTCAAATATTCTTCTTGAACTCCCTAGTCAAATTTACCAATTAGAGAAGCCCCAATCAGACCATGAATTGGGAGTCACATGAGCTCTCAAGTCACAAGAACCGTGGCTCTATTTTTCACTCTGGGAAAAAGTAGCAATTCTTGAATTTAAGATTGCAACCATAGCTACTAATAAGAGAGACCCACATGCATTATGATATTCCACAACCACACAATGAGGTGACATTATACTAAGCTATCCCAACCCATATGAGGAAGATTTGAAAGCTGATTGCATCAAACAATGACCAAGGCCCTGGGGTTCTATTGCAACCTGTTGCATCTATGTAATTGGCTAAGAAAATGTTTGTGAATTTATGGGAGGTAACATCTAGTTTAGAAAATGCATATATGCATGGATGGTATTGTGAGTTTTCATTTGGGGACTCGTTGTTGGCAGCCAATCATTTTTTAATTGCTCTTAAAAAATGCTACCTACACCCCTTGTCTGATTAATGAAAAATCATCGTCGCATTGTGCTTCTAGGCATTTGTTTCATCTTTCGACAATTGCAATCTGGTCTCGATTTGATTTTCACAACTGTAAGTGTGAAAATACCTTTTTCATCGTTTGGACCATAGTTGTCTTTTATCGATTTCTCCAAAAGACACTTCACCATTGGTTTATCACATGACTACTAAAGGTTTTCTCGAACTTATTTCCTTGAGCATTATCTTACCTTGATTGCGCATGTGAATATGTTTGATTGCTAAGCCTTTGGGCATAAAAATTTATTGGTTTTATTCTGAAAGTTATAATGGATTTGGTCTCATTGCTTTTATCCTTATTGCTATGGACTTTTCACTCAGCTATTATATGAGAAATTTTGGATTATTATGTCCTAAAGACTTTGGAATGAAAACATTTGAATGTGCAACGAATACATTGGTAAGTTTATGAAGTTTGATTCAAGAAATAACAATGGTTTGAAGGTGCATGGATTAATCATATTGGATTACAAATCGATGCTTGGTATATTGTTTGGTTGATAATACGTTGATTGATTCATAATTCCAAACTATGTATTGGCATTGAATAATTTTAAAAACCTTGGTGATTGAACGATTCATTGACACGATACACGATGGATATGATGGTGGATCGAGCTGTACACTTGGCATGAGTATAACACATGGTATTGGTTCTGCTCCGGTTGATTGGCACGTTAATACGATTACACAACTATTTTTTGGCCGATACGCATGGTATAAACGATTATGTTTTTGATAACACTGTACTCAGTAAATTAATACAGTGCGTGGCGGTGGTAATCCCACCACCTTCGCACGCATGCAGTTAATTCCGGTCTATTCAAGCTTTGAAGCCATCAAACCTATCATTTTTCAACTCTGTGCATTGTTTCATTCACTGTGAACCCTATCATGTACATAGGTTATGGCTCCTGTCGTAAGGGCCGAGCCTAATGGGTGCCAAGCACTGTTGACATTCAGTGGTGCATGTAGCGACCTAGAACAACACGGGTGGCTTGCTTTCATAAGGAAGTTTGATGGCTATGACCTCACAGTGGCTCGGCAATTTGTGTTGTCGTTTGATGGCTGCGGAGCCAAAGTGGGAGATGTCCAGCTTGAAATTACTGAAGAATTTCTCAGTTTGGCAACCAGCTTGCCTGCCAAGGGACAAAAATGGTCGAAAAGCTGCAAGGTAGATGATGTCCCATGGACATTATTGTTCCAATCTCGCACAGTGAACTCATGCGACAGAGGGTTACCTGCGAAGATGTTGAAACCCCGCTGGTATGATCTCTTGATGATTATCAAACGTTTCGTTACCGGTGAAGGCAGGTATGGGTTTATTTTCTTATTCCACCTGCGTTTATTAATGATTTTCATGGGTTTTGAACTAAGTATGCCTTACTATCTGCACCGAAGTCTGTTCAAAATGGCTAAACGATACAAGCATAGCCAGGCTGACACTAGCCTCTTTCATGTTGGGTTGATCAAAATGGTTTTAGTTTACGAGTTAGGGTTACGTTGTGATTCTTGGCATGATTTCCTCAGCCATAATGGTTTTGGGGAGTCTAACCCTCCACAGGTAGACAAGCCTATGGTGACCGAGAGCAAACCTACCCCTGTGCCTTATAATGTTTTATTACCTATACCTAAGCCCGAGTCACCTACGAAGGTTGTGCCAAAACAAACCGAAGTTGCTAAAGCTACAACCCAAAAGACTAGAGCGAAGACTAGTGTTAATACTAGAGGCAAGAAAAATGCAAGATTGATCTCTCGCATGGCGAGGAACAAGTCCAAGCTTCCTGCCAAAACAGATCCTATCGTTGTTAGCGAGGACTCTGATTCAGACATTGAGCGATTTCTCTCTGAAAAATATCCTTACTCTGAGGGATTGTGTAGCAAACCGCCTCACGATTTCGTTAGGAACCTCCCTCCTTGTCTGCGGGATAACCCTGACTTTCCTGGTATTGAGACACTCCATGAAACCCTTGGGGAATCATCAAAAACCCCTTCTGTTCAGCCTGTTGCTGCACCTTGTGATCAATGTGGGTTATGGGTTGAAAGATACTATTTGGATGTACCTACGTTGCAATCCAGGATCTACGATTTGAAAACCAAGTGGCAATGCTTACTGGTCAGAATGCAAAGGTGCAACCTTCCGATAAGAAGCAACGAACCACGGGTTCAGTCCTGTTCAAAAACGTCGAGTCTGCCACTGCAATTATCAATTCAAAATTGACATAAGTCCAAGCAGATGTGATGGTATATTTTCCTCATTTATATTACTCTCTGTACATATTTCGCCTGCTCTGTTACATAAAGCATGCTTCGCTATATATAATGTTTGTTTTATTTTTGGTTATCGTTTTAAAATTCGATTGGATTTGGGTTTTGATTCGTTAGATCATTGAATAGATATGATTGTTAAAATTAGCTCGATGTTCTTTTGATAATACAAGCTGTAATATTTCTAAAAATAGTCTGTTGATTGGTATCCCGAATTTTGAATACAGTCGATGGTGTAATTCGATTTGGTTAATAGATGGGTTAACTATTTCAATTTCATTCGATCAAATTTCATATTTTTCTATGGATACATAACCGAATCGTAACTAATTTGATTCTCATTGATTGCAACTTATTCGAATTGGATTATGATTATGGTTACGATGTTGTTTCTATTATTAACTCCGTGAAAATTGATTTGGATTATCGCTCGATTCATGAATCTGTAGATTTTATCATGCTTCTGTCCATTGACTGTGTAAAGGTTCTTGAGTTGATATGGTTTCATCCGATTACAATGGAGGTTGTTTACGCATTGTGATTTTAATTAAAAGTTATCAATTCGTTACTATGAATGGTCGATGACAGTTATGACCATATCTATGAACTGTTGGAAATTCAGCATGTAAAGTTTATGACTAGATTTATGGATAGAGTTATGCCTATTTTATCGTGACCATTTTTGGCTATTGATTAAACGATTTGGATCCTATGCAAACTGGTAATGATTATTTTATCTCATACGATCTGGTTCACCATTGATTCAGTCTTGGTAAGATTTGATTTGATTTTATGGCAATTAGGAAAACAGAGCATTCCCACTCTGTCTCGATTTTATTCTATTCGATTTGGTTTGATTGAAAGGATTATTTCTATTAAATCATTAGTAATTTGTGATGATTGGATTGGATTTGATTTTGATTATATATCTGGTCCTATTTACTATTCTAGACCAGCTACAGAATCAAAAGATTCTGTAGCTAAGTCTATAGAGTCATTTTTTTTTTCTCAATAAAATACTCCTCTAACTTAATCTTTATGTCTATTACAGGAAAATTCGAATTGGTAGTGGATGTGAGGAGTAGTTGGAAGATATCTTACAGATTTCACTTGCATTTTTAGTTACTTAGTTTAAGAGATTTTTGGGATTATTCCCAGATTGTGTAAACTGTTTGCTATTATTCACAAGGATGTTTTACCTTGTGAGAAACTTATATAAACCTATGGTTTTGTAATATCATCATCATCAGTTGTGGACAAACAAGGATATGTAATTCTGATTCAAACTGGAGCAGAATTGATGTGTTGTTATAGCTTTTGCTTTTCAATATATCGACACTTTGTCCCAAGTTTTGTATATCATTTTGTTTATGGTTTAGTATTACTTTGCTATCTAAATCAAATACAAGTGATATAATTTCCTACTTCTATACATATCTTGTTTCTTCCAAAGAGACAAAGAACATAACAATTGTTGATTCATTTTACGAATGATAGCTTTGTCTTCTTTGTAGGTTGAATTGTTATATAAGTTTTCTGCACAATAGGTTTCCCTTATTGCAGAGATTTATCATCAGAAAACTGTTATGATTTCTTTCATGTCTTGTTTGTCCTGTAACATACTTCAAGAAGCAGCATAGCTGATCGTTTACGAGAAGCTTAAAGACTAAATGGTGTGAATTTCTTCCGCCAACCAGCTTAAGAAGTCATCATACACAGGGCAGACTTGGAGCGTTTCCAGGTCAATTAGTTAGATGTTAATTGCTTTGATTAATTAGTATAATATAAATGATAGTTTAGTTAGATTTATATTACATTGTTTAATTTCAGTAAACATTTTAGATCATTAAATTTCAGTAGTTTTATTTTCCTTTTCATAAATATAAAAATCAAAAAAGAGATCATGGTTGTCTTAGGGCAGAATACATATGATTTTTGCAGGTTTTAATCAAATCTGTAGGTTGTCCATAGTGTACATTTGTGAATAAGGAATATCATAGCTGATAATTAAGTAGTTGATTTGAGTTATTATAATCATAATCAGTATTTTGTATATATAATAGTTAGTAGTTTATAGTTAGATTAGTGTAGTTATTTTGGTTTGCTTTATTAGTTTCTAGTTTCCTTTTTAATTAGTTTTCTTGTACTTAGTTATAGTTTAGTTTGTTTTATTTAGTTTAGTAAGATTTCTTAGCTCAGATCATTTCTCTCTGGTTTTCATAAGAGACCTTAGAGCGGCCAACGGAGCCGTTAAACTCGTCAGGGTGGTTCATTCCAAACGGCTTGGGTTATTTAGACAACCCCGGATCGGTTCCACTCTCCCAGTTGACGGACGGTCAATTTCGCCCGTCAACAAATGGCGCTAGAAGGAGTGCCTGAACTAAATTAATGGCACGAGGTGGTCACAAGACTCCTCCACCCCCTAATCTCTCCCCTATAGTGACTAGAAGCCGTTCATTCGATAGTATTCCCCCTCAAACAACAACTACTTCAACCGAAGATCCTCAGATCACAGTTGATCGAGCAACCCCTAATCCTACAGGTGGTGATATACAAGAAATTTTCAGACAATCTCTTATTAAATCACATAAAGCCTTTGCTAGTCTTAGGAAACCAAATCGCCCATGGGGTCAACCTCTAGACTTCTCTGAAGTCAGAGAACAACTAGGTGATATAAATCCTACTGTGAATCCTATAGATCCTAACAATAATCCTGCTGCAGGAGGATCTGGGATACCTCCTTCACCTCCTCCCTCATCTCCTTCTTCTTCTGGAGGAGATTCCTCTTCTGACGAAGGCAAATCACCTTCTCAACCTTCTACACCCACTACTCCAATGGCAAATCAAAACAACCCTGCTAGACCTTGGTTGGACCAGGATGCCGTAGCTGTACCGGGAGACCAACACCCTTTGCCCAAACATCCAGAGAAATGGCTTCCTAAGTTTGATCCCGATTCAAAACATATAGTTGAAGATCATATCAAAAAATTTATGTTAGCCATCAGACTCCGTAATGTTGAACATGAAGATGTTGTCTGTAGGTTGTTCCCTTACACCTTTGAGGGTAATGCATCCACTTGGTACTTTGCACAGCAGCCTCACACTNATGGATATTTCAAACTTAAAAATGAATGCAACAGAAAAAGTTAAAGATTTTAATCAAAGATTTTTAACACTTAAGAATAGAATCCCCACAGACTCTATGCCTTCTGAGATTCTTGTAATAGATTACTACACTAAATCTTTACATCAAAGTATAGCTATTTGGGTGAAAAGATCCAAAAAGGATACGTTGTTAGAAGCTTTCGAAGAAGCTACTCAAATTGAAAAAGACATTCTTAGTCTTAAAGATCCTTCTAGCAACGAAACTGAAACCGTTCCTCCTTCCAAGAAAAAGATTGAAATTCTACCCAGACCTACGCAAAACAAGACACAACCTGAAAACTTTGATTTGGAAAATTTAACCAAAGTTGTTCAAAAGTTATCTAACCAAGTCGTAGACTTAAAAAGGTCGACCTAGGAAGCCTCTTTGAGAAAAGGACCCTACAAACCTCCTTTCCGAAATCCTTTTCCCCAAAACCGGCCTAACCCTGAAGGCTTGAACTTAGAAAGTTTGCAATGCGCACTACAGACAATTCTAGGAGCCCAAGATGACTTGATCCCTCCTGACATCCCTCAAGAGGAAGTTGAGCAGGAAACAACTCAAGAAGAAGAGTCTTCTCCAAATATCTTTGGTCACCTCTCAGATAGTATCTTTCAAGCAAACTTTGAGACCGTGCACCCTTACAATACTAGGAGCAAGACCACAAATAAACCTCCTGCTGTGAACACTACNTTCTAGGAGCCCAAGATGACTTGATCCCTCCTGACATCCCTCAAGAAGAAGTTGAGCAGGAAACAACTCAAGAAGAAGAGTCTTCTCCAAATATCTTTGGTCACCTCTCAGATAGTATCTTTCAAGCAAACTTTGAGACCGTGCACCCTTACAATACTAGGAGCAAGACCACAAATAAACCTCCTGCTGTGAACACTACAACTTTACCTCTGAAGCCCTCTAAATCAGTAGAAACTAAACAGAGTAATGATAGCCCTAAAATAGATTATGATGTTGTTGAAGATCTTAAGAAATTACGGGCTAACATTTCTATTTATGAATTGTTGAAGTTTCCATTTTTGTTACAGAAGATGTTGCAAAATATTTCAGACAATGGCAAGAATGGTAATTCAAACAGTAATAAGGTTGTGCAAAGCAAAGTTCCGCAGAATACTTCCACAAAAAATAATCCTGATCCTCAAGATAAAGAAAGCCTTCCTGTACCAAATGTAAATAATGTAAATAACAATGTAAATAGTGTAAATAATTCAGATAAGGTAGTCAAAGAGAATGCGAGTAAGAAACCTCAAGCTACAACTCTAAGCACTCGCAAGAATGTTCCTCCTTTTCTTTTAACTTTTGAAATCTTCAACAGAAATATGCATAATTGTATGGTTGACTCAGGAGCATTTTCAAATGTCATGCCCTGGTCAGTCTGTCAAAAGATTAATGCAGAAGTCGAACCATCTTCCTTGAAAATCATACAGCTTGATCGAACAGATGTTAAAGTTATAGGCGAGTTAAAAAATGTATTGATTATATTATCGTCTAATCCTAAGGTTCATCAAGTTATTGATATAATTGTGGTGGATATTCCAAAAGTATATGGTATGTTTTGGAGCAGGGACTGGTCGGAGCAGCTGCATGGTTACTTCGCAACAGACTGGTCTCATTTATGGCTTCCAGAAAACGGCAAGCCCAACAAAATCAGGGTGAATCGTGAGCGTTATCTCAAGTTCACGGTAACAGACTTGAATGACCCCAATGAACCATATACATCTCCGGCTGATTCCTCTGAAGTCCAAGGAATGGTCACCTACTTCAGAAATTTCACGACTGAAATTTCACCTATCAACAATCCAGAACAACGGTCCGTGATCTTAGCATACACACAACCATCAGCTTCTATCCAACAACTTGATGAGCCCGATAACAATCAAATTTGGTCTTTGTATTTTGACAGTTCCAAGTCAAAAGAAGGAGCTGGTATTGGCTGCATCATTATCGATCCGGTAGGTAATAAAACATTATTGGCTTGTAGGTTAGAATTTGAATGTACTAACAACATTGCAGAATATGAGGCTTTGTTACAAGGTCTAAGAAAGGCCTTAGACATGCACATTCAAAATCTAGTTGTATTCGGCGACTCTGAGATAGTGGTCCGACAGGTGAGAAATCCTATACACTGTCTTACCCTGCATCTCAAATGTTATCAGTCCGAGGTATGGAGTTTAATAAATAAATTTTCTGCTTTTAATATAAATTCCATTCCTAGATCTAATAATACTGAAGCAGATCTACTCGCTTATGTTGCCTCTAAACTTCTTCCTGCAGAAGGCTTGTCTCCGAATGCATTCTCAGTGGAGCATTTGTTCCGACCATCTGTTCTAGACAATATCACAAACTGGAGAGTATTTGACGATGATCGGAAAATCATTAACTTTCTGCACATGGAAGAGACCTTCCAAAGTGCCGTGATTGATGATCAAACGCATAATGACAATTTGCATGACTTTACGGTAATACCTAATCCGAAACCCTTTGAAGCCCTATCGGACATGGTAAATTCCTTACCCAAATATGTTGCTAGATTAGAAAAGTTTTACGATTTTGAAGATAAATTCAAAAAAACGGTCAATTGTAAAACCAACAGTTCCTCATTAACTTATGAAAAAGTCAATCTAGGAACCAGTGAAAACCCTCAGTGTATCAACTTAGGCTTGGGATGTTCAAAACAAGAAAAATCCACTTTTGTTAAATTATTTAAAGAATTTAAGAATGTCTTTGCTTGGACTTACGAAGATCTCAAAGCGTTTGATCCAAATATTATACAACATGTCATCCCAATGAAACCCCAAACCTTGCCTTTTCAACAGAAACTGAGGAAAATGCATCCCAAATTAGAACCGACCGTACAAAAAGAATTGAATAAACTCCTAAATGCTAAAATAATTTTTCCTGTCAGACATACTCAATGGGTATCCAATCTCGTCCCAGTGCGGAAGAAAAACGGGGAAATTCGGCTCTGTGTCGATTTCCGAAACCTCAACAAAGCGTCTAATAAAGATAACTATCCTGTCCCTCCTATGGAACAGATACTTCAACAAGTATCCGGTTCCGAGAGGCTATCTTTACTAGATGGTTTCTCAGGATACAATCAAGTCTTAATGTCTCCACCAGACCAGTTGAAAACTACCTTCTGTACCCCATGGGGCACTTATGCTTATCGCAAAATGCCCTCTGGATTGATTAATGCCGGTGCTACTTTTCAGAGAGCAATGGATATTGCTTTCCGAGGCTTGATCAATCATTCCATGGTAGTCTACCTAGATGATGTAACTGTATACTCCAAAAATAAGGACGATCATCTATCTCACCTACGAGCTGTTCTGCTACGATGTCGTAAATTCGGCATTTCCTTGAACCCCAAGAAATCTATCTTTGCAGTAGAACAGGGTAAATTACTCAGATTTATTGTGTCTAGTGATGGAATGATTATTGACCCTGAGAGGACACAAGTCATTTCTAAACTTCCCCCACCTACCTCTAAAAAATCTATGCAGTCCTTTCTAGGTCAAATCAATTTTGTGAGAAGATTCGTCCCCAGCTTCTCCGAAATGGTCAGACCTCTCCAGAACCTGATAAAGAAGGAAACCCAATGCCACTGGGGACCCACTGAAAACCAAGCTTTTAACGATATAAAGAAGGCCATAATTGATGCTCCGTCTCTCATGAGCCCTGATTTCTCTCAAGACTTTACACTCTACACTTTTGCCTCTGATCGTTCCTATGCCGCGGTTCTAACTCAGAAAAACACCGAGAACAACGAAGTACCCATTGCCTTTATGAGCTCCTCTTTCAAAGGTGATGAACTTAACTATCCAGCGGTTGATCGACAAGCCTATGATGTCTTCAAGGAAGTTAAGCATTTCCGATCTTATCTTTTGAAGTCAAGAACCAAGGTCATTGTCCCTTACCCTGCCATTAGGAATTTGTTAGTGCAAAAGGAGTTAGGAGAGAAAAGAGCCAATTGGGTCACCTCCTTGCAGGAATTTGACTTAGAAATCACCCCAGCCCAAATCGTGAGAGGCCAAGGGTTATGTAAATTGGTTGTTGATTCAGCAGCTGAACAACAAGAAGTTAATGACACATCAGACCTAGAAAAACATGATTAGAGTATGATTTGCTGTACTCAAAATCTCATAAGTCCTTGGTATGATGATATTAGACACTACCTTCAACATGGATCAGCACCCCGTCATCTTGACTCTGCCAAAAGAAGAGCTTTGAGATTAAATCCGCCTCCTTTCATCTAGTTAATGGTATACTGTTTCGTCACAATTTTGATGGCATATTGATGTGTTGTCTTGAGAAAGACGAAGCAGAAAAAGTCTTGCTTGAGTTCCATGCAGGAGAAGCTGGTGGTCACTTCGGTGGCGATACTACTTCTCATAAAGTTTTAAGAGCCGGTTACTACTGGCCAACAATTTTTAGAGACACCCACGCCTTGTGCCGAAAATGTATCATTTGTCAGAAAGCGTTAGGGCGATTGCAAAAACCATCCTTCCCATTGCAACCCGTCACAGTCGATTCTCCTTTCCAGCAATGGTGCCTTGATATCATCGGTCCTATTAACCCTCCATCCTCACAACAACACAAGTATATTTTGACAGCCACTGATTACTTTACTCGATGGTCTGAAGCAGCCGCGCTAAGAACTGTTAACACAAGTCAGGTGATCGCTTTTCTTAACTCGCATATCATCACTCGTTTTGGCATACCTGATTGTTTAGTATTTGATAACGCTTCATACTTTTCCTCTCTTGAGATGAGTAACTTTGCCTTAGAGAAAGAAATAAAGCTTAAGTTTTCCGCGAGTTACTACCCCCAGGGTAACGGCTTAGCAGAATCAACCAACAAGAACTTAATCAAGACAATCAAGAGAACCGTGGCTGAAAATCACAAGAACTGGTACAACGCACTACTTAATGCACTGTGGGATGACAGGGTAACACCCAAAGCCGATGTAGGTAACTCACCCTTTTTCCTTGTTTATGGCAGAGAAGCCATTTTACCGCCCCATATTCTTCTTCCTTCACTCCAATTATCGCAAAAAGTTCAAGAAGAAGAATGTCCCCCTTTAGAAAGCCGTATCAATGCTCTGATGAAATTAGAAGAAGTAAGAACCCAAGCCAAACGTAAATTAGATCAACATCAACAATTGATTAAAAGTTGGTTCGATTCTAATTCTGCTTCTGATAGGAATTTTGAAGTTGGCGATCTCATCTTAAAGTGGGACAAACCGCACGAAGGGAAGGGTGAACACACTAAATTTCAAAATTTGTGGCTTGGACCATTTTTTATTGCTAAAAAGTTGGGTCCTAGTTCCTTTCGCTCGCAGAGTCTTGAAGGGCAGCTTGACACCTACCCGGTGAATGGCCAAGCCCTGAAAAGATACTTTGCCTGATTTCTATCTTTGTAAATTATGTAAATATTTCCTTTTTTTTATTTTTGTTTTCGTTTTCGTTTTATGATTTTGATTTGATTGATCAGTTTCGTGTGTTTTGAAACATATGCATGCTTATATACTGAGCCATTCATACATAGACCATAGAAAAAATCTCATCGCTGAAATAACTTCTAGAAGATTGTACAAACATCGGTGAATTATATTTCTGAAGATGATATTGAAAAAGATGTTTGAAAGAAGTTTGCTAATTTCGATCTTTAAGTGAAGTTTGTTGTGATTATCTTTACCTTTTTACGCTGTCCCTTTTCCGTAAAGGAATGACTCAAAAGGATGTCTCCCTGTCAAAGTTAGTTGTTTTAGAAATAAAGCATTCTTGGAGATGAATAAGGACACTATCACAAAGTTCTGATGAGGTCTAAAAATATGAAAAAATATCAAGATTTTTCAGCGTCACCCCACTCAGCTATCCATAAAGAAAAAATAAAATAAAAAATGCAAAAAAGAGCTATGGGAAGTGTTTGTAAACCCGCCGGGATACTGAACAGGTCTGCTGGCAGCGGGTAAATGCAAGCATGGCGCTAAGACAACTTCACCGGGGTACTGAACAGGCCTGCTGGCAGCGAATCAATGTCGGGTACATGAAAATCTTAAAAAAATATTATGAGAAACCTCTTTAAAGTCCTTTATTCTAATCTGGAGCTTCTTGACAGGATAAAGACGTCCGAGTGGGTTAAATGGAAACCCTGTCGAGGCTATAGATGCCTGCTGGAAGCAGTGGCCATGCCAACAGTATTGAAGACTTTATCATAAAAATCATGACTTGCTGATCTTTAAGACTGTTATTGGTTTACATCTTTTAAAACTTCACTGAAAAAAAGAGGATTGATAATGATGTAGTACGATTTTCTGGTTGTTCTTTCAAGACAAATTTTTTTTCTTTAATGTCCTGATCTGAATTCATTTTCTTTGAACAGAGATAACTGCTTCTCCCAGCATGTCACCATTTTTGGCAACCAATCATTTTTTTAATTGCTCTTAAAAAACGCTACCTACACCCCTTGTCTGATTAATGAAAAATCATCGTCGCATTGTGCTTCTAGGCATTTGTTTCATCTTTCGACAATTGCAATCTGGTCTCGATTTGATTTTCACAACTGTAAGTGTGAAAATACCTTTTTCATCGTTTGGACCATAGTCGTCTTTTATCGATTTCTCCAAAAGACACTTCACCATTGGTTTATCACATGACTACTAAAGGTTTTCTCGAACTTATTTCCTTGAGCATTATCTTACCTTGATTGCGCATGTGAATATGTTTGATTGCTAAGCCTTTGGGCATAAAAATTTATTGGTTTTATTCTGAAAGTTATAATGGATTTGGTCTCATTGCTTTTATCCTTATTGCTATGGACTTTTCACTCAGCTATTATATGAGAAATTTTGGATTATTATGTCCTAAAGACTTTGGAATGAAAACATTTGAATGTGCAACGAATACATTGGTAAGTTTATGAAGTTTGATTCAAGAAATAACAATGGTTTGAAGGCGCATGGATTAACCATATTGGATTACAAATCGATGCTTGGTATATTGTTTGGTTGATAATACATTGATTGATTCATAATTCCAAACTATGTATTGGCATTGAATAATTTTAAAAACCTTGGTGATTGAACAATTCATTGACACGATACACGATGGATATGATGGTGGATCGAGCTGTACACTTGGCATGAGTATAACGCATGGTATTGGTTCTGCTCCGGTTGATTGGCACGTTAATACGATTACACACCTATTTGTTGGCCGATACACATGGTATAAACGATTATGTTTTTGATAACACTGTACTCAGTCAATTAATATAGTGCGTGGCGGTGGTAATCCCACCACCTTCGCACGCATGCAGTTAATTCCGATCTATTCAACCTTTGAAGCCATCAAACCTATCATTTTTCAACTCTGTGCATTGTTTCATTCACTTTGAACCCTGTCATGTACAGAGGTTATGGCTCCTGTCGTAAGGGTCGAGCCTAATGGGTGCCAAGCACTGTTGACATTCAGTGGTGCATGTAGCGATCTAGAACAACACGGGTGGCTTGCTTTCATAAGGAAGTTTGATGGCTATGACCTCACAGTGGCTCGGCAATTTGCGTTGTCGTTTGATGGCTGCCGAGCCAAAGTGGGAGATGTCCAGCTTGAAATTACTGAAGAATTTCTCAGTTTGGAAACCAGCTTGCCTGCCAAGGGACAAAAATGGTCGAAAAGCTGCAAGGTAGATGATGTCCCATGGACATTATTGTTCCAATCTCGCACAGTGAACTCATGCGACAGAGGGTTACCTGCGAAGATGTTGAAACCCCGCTGGTATGATCTCTTGATGATTATCAAACGTTTCGTTACCTGTGAAGGCAGGTATGGGTTTATTTTCTTATTCCACCTGCGTTTATTAATGATTTTCATGGGTTTTGAACTAAGTATGCCTTACTATCTGCACCGAAGTCTGTTCAAAATGGCTAAACAATACAAGCATAACCAGGCTGACACTAGCCTCTTTCATGTTGGGTTGATCAAAATGGTTTTAGTTTACGAGTTAGGGTTACGTTGTGATTCTTGGCATGATTTCCTCAGCCGTAATGGTTTTGGGGAGTCTAACCCTCCACAGGTAGACAAGCCTATGGTGACCGAGAGAAAACCTACCCCTGTGCCTTATAATGTTTTATTACCTAGACCTAAGCCCGAGTCACCTACGAAGGCTGTGCCAAAACAAACCGAAGTTGCTAAAGATACAACCCAAAAGACTAGAGAGAAGACTGGTGTTAATACTCGAGGCAAGAAAAATGCAAGATTGATCTCTCGCATGGCGAGGAACAAGTCCAAGCTTCCTGCCAAAACAGAGCTTATCGTTGTTAGCGAGGACTCTGATTCAGACATTGAGCGATTTCTCTCTGAATAATATCCTTACTCTGAGGGATTGTGTAGCAAACTGCCTCACGATTTCGTTAGGAACCTCCCTCCTTGTCTACGGGATAACCCTGACTTTCCTGGTATTGAGCCACTCCATGAAACCCTTGGGGAATCATCAAAAACCCCTTCTGTTCAACCTGTTGCTGCACCTTGTGATCAATGTGGGTTATGGGTTGAAAGATACTATTTGGATGTACCTACGTTTCAATCCAGGATCTACGAGTTGGAAAACCAAGTGGCAATGCTTACTGGTCAAAATGCAAAGGTGCAACCTTCCGATAAGAAGCAACGAACCACGGGTTCAGTCCTGTTCAAAAACGTCGAGTCTGCCATTGCAATTATCAATTCAAAATTGACATAAGTCCAAGCAGCTGTGATGGTATATTTTCCTCATTTATATTACTCTTTGTACATATTTCGCCTGCTCTGTTACATAAAGCATGCTTCGTTGTATATAATGTTTGTTTTATTTTTGGTTATCGTTTTAAAATTCGATTGGATTTGGGTTTTGATTCGATAGATCATCGAATAGATATGATTGTTAAAATTAGCTCGATGTTCTGTTGATAATACAAGCTGTAATATTTCTAAAAATAGTCTGTTGATTGGTATCCCGAATTTTGAATACAATCGATGGTGTAATTCGATTTGGTTAATAGATGGGTTAACTGTTTCAATTTCATTTGATCAAATTTCATATTTTTCTATGGATACATAACCGAATCGTAACTGATTTGATTCTCATTGATTGCAACTTATTCGAATTGGATTCTGATTATGGTTACGATGTTGTTTATGTTATTAACTCCATGAAAATTGATTTGGATTATTGCTCGATTCATGAATCTGTAGATTTTATCATGCTTCTGTCCATTGACTGTGTAAAGGTTCTTGAGTTGATATGGTTTCATCCGATTACAATGGAGGTTGTTTACGCATTGTGATTTTAATTAAAAGTTATCAATTCGTTACTATGAATGGTCGATGACAGTTATGACCATATCTATGAACTGTTGGAAATTCAGCATGTAAAGTTTATGACTAGATTTATGGATATAGTTATGCCTGTTTTATCGTGACCATTTTTGGCTATTGATTAAACGATTTGGATCCTATGCAAATCGGTAATGATTGTTTTATCTCATACGATATGGTTCACCATTGATTCAGTCTTGGTAATATTTGATTTGATTTTATGGCAATTGGGAAAAAAGAGCATTCCCACTCTGTCCCGATTTTATTCTATTCGATTTGGTTAGATTGAAAGGATTATTTCTATTAAATCATTAGTAATTTGTGATGATTGGATTCGATTTGATTTTGATTATATATCTGGTCCTATTTACTATTCTAGACCAGCTACAGAATCAGAAGATTCTGTAGCTAAGTCTATAGAGTCATTTTTTTTTTCTCAATAAAATACTCCTCTAAATTAATCTTTATGTCTATTACAGGAAAATTTGAATTGGTAGTGGATGTGAGGAGCAGTTGGAAGATATCTTACAGATTTCACTTGCATTTTTAGTTACTTAGTTTAAGAGATTTTTGGGATTATTCCCAGATTGTGTAAATTGTTTGCTATTATTCACAAGGATGTTTTACCTTGTGAGAAACTTATATAAACCTATGGTTTTGTAATATCATCATCATCAGTTGTGGAAGAACAAGGATATGTAATTCTGATTCAAACTGGAGCAGAATTGATGTGTTGTTATAGCTTTTGCTTTTCAATATATCGACACTTTGTCCCAAGTTTTGTATATCATTTTTTTTATGGTTTAGTATTACTTTGCTATCTAAATCAAATACAAGTGATATAATTTCTTACTGCTATACATATCTTGTTGCTTCCAAGGAGACAAAGAACATAACAGTTGTTGATTCATTTTATGAATGATAGCTTTGTCTTCTTTGTAGGTTGAATTGTTATATAAGTTTTCTGCATAATAGGTTTCCCTTATTGCAGAGATTTATCATCAGAAAACTGTTATGATTTCTTTTATGTCTTGTTTGTCCTGTACCAAACTTCAAGAAGCAGCATAGCTAATCGTTTACGAGAAGCTTAAAGACTAAATGGTGTGAATTTCTTCCGCCAACCAGCTTAAGAAGTCATCATACACAGGGTAGACTTGGAGCGTTTCCAGGTCAATTAGTTAGATGTTAATTGCTTTGATTAATTAGTATAATATAAATGATAGTTTAGTTAGATTTATATTACATTGTTTAATTTCAGTAAACATTTTAGATCATTTAATGTCAGTAGTTTTATTTTCCTTTTCATAAATATAAAAATCAAAAAAGAGATCATGGCTGTCTTAGGGCAGAATACATATGATTTTTGCAAGTTTTAATCAAATCTGTAGGTTGTCCATAGTGTACATTTGTGAATAAGGAATATCATAGCTGATAATTAAGTAGTTGATTTGAGTTATTATAATCATAATTAGTATTTTGTATATATAATAGTTAGTAGTTTATAGTTAGATTAGTGTAGTTATTTTGGTTTGCTTTATTAGTTTCTAGTTTCCTTTTTAGTTAGTTTTCTTGTACTTAGTTATAGTTTAGTTTGTTTTATTTAGTTTAGTAAGATTTTTTAGCTCAGATCATTTCTCTCTGGTTTTCATAGAAGACCTTAGAGCGGCCAACGAAGTCGTTAAACTCGTCAGGGTGGTTCATTCCAAACGGCTTGGGTTATTTAGACAACCCCGGACCGGTTCCACTCTCCCAGTTGACGGACGGTCAATTTCGCCCGTCAACACTCGTCTAAAAAAATATGGAAGGTTCAAGGACCGTTACTCTAGGAGATGTTACCTTAGAGGCAAAAACGTCTTCAAGAATCATTGGAGCAACAATATTTATCCCATGACTTTGTGGATTTCTTGTGGATTTCAAATTTGGAGTGACAATATTGATCCAGTGATCTTAAAATAGCTTCTCATTTTGGATTTATTTAATGGAAATAACATATCCTATATTGGATCTTGGAGGTTTAAATATAGTTAATGTTAGCCTTTTCCATAGTACAGTTGTTTCAGTCACTGAATAGAACCAAAAATAAACTATGGCATTCCTTGGAAGGATAAAATAAAATGTTAGTATATGGAATGAGCCTAATGTTAGTTCTAGGATACAATCTTGGTGGACTAGAAATTTAGCTATTGATAAATAATTTTGTATTGATCTCTTAAAGTGTGCGATCTATACCATGAATTGCACCTTAACTATTTCATTTCACAATTACTATTCTTAATAGAATTATTGTTATATATAT
>JASDQU010713364.1:1620-17653 GCA_032191745.1 Picea mariana
TTATGGAGTGAACTGAGGTTTCAACTACCCGTCCTTATTCATTAACTGATTTCTCCTCGGGATCGGGACGAGGTTTGATGAATAGGGGGAAGCCACGTGTTGTTGTTGGATTCGACGCTAGACGAGCACATGATTTCAGGGTCATCGAAAGCGGTTTGGACCCACACTGCTTTTGATCCCAAAATGCACCACCTTCCACCACGTAGCTCTCCCATGATACTGTAGTTTGGATTTCGTCTCGCTCAAGTAATTTTAACACTCGAGCATGTTGCGGTGCCGAAATGAACCATGGTCATTGATCTAGTCGATATTTGCGATTTGGGCGCATCTATTATTCTAGCGCCCCCGCTAAATTTTATCCGCCTGCAAACTATGGAATCCCTCAAACCACACTTAGAGGTGGTGCTAAAATGAACAGCACAAGGGATATCCACTGTTGAAAGATGCACCCGCCTGTTTTCCTATGTTCATGGATTTCACTTGTGACCCTGAAGAACTTCATGTGATAACATTGGCTCCACAGGGGATGGCATGCTCCCTGTGAGCTGCCAAGAATGAGTAGTTCCAATGTCTTAGCTTTTGGTTTATGGGGTCTCTTGTTCAAACATTAATAAAAGAGGAAGAGATAATTACAATGGATGGGTACCCAATCATGTTTTAAGCAAAATATTTTTTCAGAAAGTGCCCATTGACAGGGCCACCAAAAACTTTGGAATCCTCCAAGTTCTAGAATTTATAGGTGTTATTTGAAAATACCTCAGAAATATTGAAAGGACCAATCCACATGGCTTCAGATTTACCATGTTTTCCTTTGTCTTTCTTGGGTGCATCCCACTTGACAACCAGATCACCCAGCTGAAAATATTTCTTGCTTACCCTCTTGTCAAAGACTCGTTTTATCTTCTGCCGATGGTCCTGAGCTTTATTGAGTAGATTATCCTTGGTTTGTTGTACTTCTACCAGCTGTTGTATCCTACTGACCATATCATCAGGTTCTCATTCATAATCCTGGAGGAATTTTTCCACGGGTAAGGAAAGTTGAGTAGTAAAGATAGCCTCAACCCCATATACAGGCTGAAAAAGGGGAAACACCAAGTGACCTCTTTGTTGTAACTTTGTCAGCCCATTATGCAAGTTTCAACTTTTATTCCCATGCTTTCTTGTTGTCTTCTAACAATTTCTTGATGATCTTTATGAGGCTCTTGTTAGATGACTCTACCAAACCATTTCATTGGGGGTAGTAAAGAGTAGAATGGATTAATGTAATCCCATACTGCTCACAAAACTTGATTAATGGTTCATCTTTGAAGGAGGAAACATTGTCAGTAACAATCCTTCTTGGAAAACCAAATCTGGCCATGATATCCTCAAGAAATCTAATGATTACCTTGTGGGAGGAACTTCCTGTAGGAATGGCTTCTATCCACTTGGAGAAATAATCAATGGTAGTCAAAATCTATATGTGTTGACCACTTGAGGCTGGTTGTATTTCTCCAATGAAGTCAAGACCCCATTGTTGAAAAGGTCCATAAACCACCACATGCTTCAAAGGCAAATATTTGACCTTCTACTTTCCAGAAAATTTTTGGCATTTGAAACAAGCTCTAATCTTTGCACAAACATCGGTAAAAAGGATAGGCCATAAATACCCAGCTCTGAGGATCTTATAAGTTGTGGTCCTCCAAAAATGATGCCCCCCACATAAGCTGTCATGAAAATCAGTTATGGCCCTTTGGGCCTCCTGTGGATCTAGACATCTCAATAGAACTCCTAGAGGATATTTCCAATATAAAACCTGATCGATGAGACAATATTTTATTGCTTTGAGTTTCAAATCTCTCACCTTGTTCTTGTCCAAGCCATCAGGAGGCTGCAACTTCTGCATAAAATATATGATATCTCTATACAAAGTGCATTCTACCAAATTGGGGCTGATATGAGATATTTTATCAACAAAATCAACTTCCTGATTTTCTAAGTTTATGTTCATGAAATTAACCCCCAAAGATTTGCAATTTGATTTAGCCAGCAACCTGGCTAAACCATGGCCTTTCACCAATTTAGTTGGCTTTATTTCAAGGTCAAATTCCAGAATTTTAGCAATCCATTTGCTTCTCTTCCCATCTATGTCAGGCTGGATCAATATCTCTTTTATTGAGGCTGTAGGGACATATGAAACAATCTTTGAATGCATAACATATATTTTGAAATCCTTGAGGGCTTTGACCAAAGCATATTCCTACTTCTCCATGATATCATATCTCATTTCTACATCCCTCAATGATCTGTTGAAAAAGGAAATAGGCTGATCTAACCCCTATGCATTTTTTTGAAGCAAGACAACAACCAATGTGTCAAATGAGGCAAAGGAAAATATCCTGAATTCCTTAGAATAGTCAGGGATAATGAGCACAAGTGCTTCAGTCAAGGCCTTTTTGATCTGATAAAAAAGAATCTCACGCCTCATAAATCCATTTCACCTCATTTCCTTTCCTAAGCATGGCTATAATGTACTTCACTAATTCAACAATGTTAGAGATGAACCTTCACAGAAAATTGATTTTACACAAGAAAGACTAAACCTCTTTCTTAGATCTAGGAAAAGATAAGGTCTGGATGGCCTCTACTCTGCTTGGATCAATTCTTATCCCTTCTGCTGACACAATGTGCCCCAATAATTTACTTTCCTTCATAGCAAACAAAGATTTCTTATGATTGAGAGAGAGACCAAACCTTCTGCATTTCAGGAAGAAATTCTCCAAATGATGACAATGCTCTTTGTCATATTTTGAGAACACTGTAATGTCATCAAGATAGATGACTACAAATTTCTCTTTCTCCTCAATACAGGCAATGTCCATGGCTCGCTGGAAGGTTTTTTCCTGCATTCATCAATCTAAAGGGAATTTTACCATGCATGAATGTGCCCCAAGGAGTAGTGAAGGTTGTCTTCTCTTTATCTTTAGGTAGGACATAGATCTGGTTTTATCCAGAGAAACCATCAATCATAGACATCCTACATGAACCAGTCACTCTCTGCAAAATGTGCTCCATCTTTGGCAAGGGGTAGTTATCTTTTTTGGAGCTTCTGTTCAAATTCCTGAAATCAACACATAACCTGATTTCCCCATTTTTCTTCCTGATAGGCACCAAGTTAGCCACCCATTCTGAATATCTCAAGGGAATGATGACCTGGGCATCCAAAAAAAATTTCACTTCTTTTTCCATAATAGGCAACAACATGGGATTTATTTGTCTAAGTTTCTGCCTAAAAGTCTTGGTCTCTTCCTTCAAATGGATCTTATGTTCAATTATGTTTTTTTCATATGTTCTTAAATCTTCATATTTCCAAGAAAAAAAATCAACAAAATCTTTCAAAATCTTGGCATACTTAGGCCTTTGTTCCTTTGACAAACTGCTAGACAATTTAACATACTTTGGGTCTTCCTTTGTTTCTAAATTGCATTCAATCAAATCAAAATTTTTAGTTGAACCTTTAATCTTTATAGCCACATCATTTATGAAAAACAATCTATCCAAGGGGACAATTCCTTTTGGAATATGGTTACTGGGCAACTAAACGACATGATAGTAAACAATTTTATTCAGAAAAATATCAGCTTGGGGGATTTCTTCGGTATCCTGATCTTGATCAATATGTAAAGAAGAAAATTTATACACAGTCTCAAGAAATCTTGTTATCTCAAGATCATCCTCAAAAACCTTCCAATGTTTTACATTGTCTCAAATATAGGGTCTATACTCTACTTCCACACCATACTTGAGTTTGGGGAGAAAAGGAACCCTGAACTTACTTGTTGAGACAACCAAGGAATTTTCCATAGTGTTCGTCTCTCTTGGAACAAATGAGATATCAAAAGCCAAGAAGAAACTATCAACAAGATCCCAGACTTCATTTATGTAGGTCCTCAAACTGGGGTGTCTAGCTTGATACAGATTTTTGACTTGGTGAACAATTAACTCAACATCTCCAAACACTCATAGCTCTTCAATCTTCATTTATTTAGCAACCCTCAAACCCAAAACAAGAGCCTCATATTCTTCCACATTGCTTGTTGTTTCAAATTCAAGTTTGTAAGACCAAGATATGGTCTCTTGGGTAGGGGAAATAAAGACTACCCCAACACCAACACTCTCCCTAGAATAGGCTCCATCAAAAAACATCTTCCAAACATAAGTATTGGGAGGAGGATCTTCACAAGAGGTAATAGGTTGTTTTCTGATTTCAATAGGTGTTTGAGAAGCATAAGTGAGTTGTAACATACTTGTTCCTAGATCAATATCAACTGCAAAAATGGGGTGGTTGGTAGGATTCGCTTCATCACTGATAATATAGGCAAGTAGTTCTTCCCTATAAATCCTTCTATGTTCTCCCCCAAACATAGGAATGGTGGAATATGAAATATTCATTTGCAAAGTTCCCCCTAGTCTTTTGATCCAAGATCTAGATAAGAGCATCCCAAACTTAGAGGGGACATCAGCCACTACAATATCTATGACCACACTTTTCAATGGCAATTGGAACAAGGAAACAACTAGGTCTTTAATTACCCCAAGACACTTCACTTTCCTGGAATCAAATGAGTATAGGTCATGGTAGGTTTTTGTAACCTCCAATCCAAGCTCATTCATGACAGTATTAGGAATGAGATTATGAGATGCCCCTGAATCCATCAAACAATTGTGCAAAACTTTATCATGAATGTTCAATGAGTTATAGAAAGGAGGGGAAGAGTCATCTGTATCCTCTACCAAAGTTCCTAGTATGACAGTTGGTTTTTCATCTTGGAGGTTGACTGAATCTGTGGGACAAGATGAAGGTTCAGGCTGCAACATTTTGGAAAGGTACCTTTTGAAATCCTCATTCTTAACTAGCTCCAAGAAAGGTACAGGGATTTTGATCTTTAAGCTCTTCTTTCTCTCAACAGGAGGAAAAAATTAGGGTCAAAAGCATTGGCATAAGTAAGCTTGGCAGAGGTTTTTGTAGGCTTTATTTAAGTGGGAATCTTATTATACATCTTATTAAATTTTTTTGAGAAGTCTGAAACATATTCTCCCAATTTCCTCTTAAGTGACCCAAATTTTGTAATATAATAAAGAAAATCTTTTTTATTCCCCCAATGCCTCAAGAATGAATCATCCAGAGCTTCAATCCCATCAATAGATCCATTATTCAAGCCCCTAAACCATTTCCTAGCCTCACCATCAAGGATCTGTACAAAAAATCTCATCCACACATCTTCATTTTCAATGTTAAGATCATCTGCATAACTATAAAAAGATGAAAGGTGTTCTTCTGCAGTTATGTCTTCCTCCCCTGTGAACTTGGGCATGTACTTAAGGTAGTCTCCAACTAGGAGAACATTCATAGGCTGAGGTAAAACAAGAGGGGCATATCTAGCAGCCACTATTGTATCCATCATGTTTCTAGGAATATTAACACCTGCCATTGGGATGTGAACTATAGGAGAACAAGGGGGAGATGAAGTTTGGAAAGGTAGGACAGCAGCTGTGTTTCTAAGGGAACAAAGAAACGATTGAGTGTTGGAGGAGAATGATATGGGGTTCAAGGGAAAAGAAGTCCCCCCCTCTTTAGTTACAACAACTTTGATAGGAGGAGGAATAGGAAAACCCAAAGTGGGAAAATCTTCTAAGCTCCTGGGTCTAAACCACTTTACAATATCATGAGAAATAGGAGTTTCAAAACTTTCTCCTTCCAAATGAAGCCTAGAAGGGGGGAGTTCAACAGGAAAGCATTCAAAATCTAAAATTCTGGAAACTCCAATAGATGGTATAAAAGGAGAATTAGATACAACTACTGGAGTTTTAAAAGAAGAATCATGTGAATTACTAGAATCACCTGGTACATCAGCTGAAATCCCTTCTTGAGAGGTCTTTCCTTTCTTGATAAAATTTTCTGGGTTAGCTTCAGGGGTTTCCAGAGGTAGTTGTGGAGTAGACCTCGTGTGTCTGCCTTTAGGAGTCACAACTGAAATAGTGGAGTCACCAGGTGCAAGTTGCAATATTCAAGGTACTGATTTCTGATGCACCTTCAGAATCATAATTTTGTTGTCGTTCAATCCCAAGGAAATGTCTTCAATTCATTCCCCAACAATGACACCAATAATGTTATCATTAAGAGTCACCCTCATATTGCAGGAGGATAAACCCATTACCCATCAAAATGTTTGTGGAGGTAGGTTTATGAGTGGAGGTCAAATGGACAAATCTCAGCATAAGAATGTTTAAACACATAAAATTGGGCTAGCAATGCATAAGAAAATGAGTTTCTCATTAAATTCAGTCAGTGGTTAAGGCTAAAGGTGAGAAGAAGGAAGACTTAGTGAGAAAGGTGGACACGTGTTCCATGAGCATCCAACCGTCAAGTAGCTTAGTGAAGAAAAAATCAGGCACAAGAGCACTCTTGAACTCAAGTTTAATATACTGAAATATATCACAACAATATTATAATCAAACCTCCATTACAATACAACTACAACAACTCGTCTGGATCATCCATAAACGAGCATTTCAGCATAAGAGGAAACAAAAAAATGAAAGAAAATACTGAAAAAGGTCACAAGATCGTTATAATCAAACCTCCATTACAATACAACTACAACACCCCTCATCTAGATCTTCCATGCATGAGTGTTTCAACACAAAAGTAAACAAGATGATGGAAGAAGATGACTTCTATTAATGAGAAAGTCTAAGGTCTCATAGATAACCAGAGAACAACTCTGGTATCAAAATATTACAAATACGGTGCTCTTCTCAACCATCGAACTTAACAAAATATTAAACTGATCTATTTATACTCAGATCAATGGACAACTTCTAGGAGAGTCATCTGGCCATTTTGTCCAAGGATTTTCATTTGTGCATCATTCTATCAGACTATGTGTATCCTTCAGTATGGGCCTGCAAGAAGAAATCATCCATTGTGGTACCTCGAGCTGATAGTTTTGTCTCCACGGCCAAACCCTCCATGCCTTCTATTTATGGAGTGAACTGAGGTTTCAACTACCAGTCCTTATTCATTAACTGATTTCTCCTTGGGATTGGGATGAGGTTTGACAACTAGGGGGCGACCACATGCTTCTGTTGGATTTAGTGCTAGACGAGCACGTGATTTTAGTGTTGTCAAAAGCGGTTTGGACCCACACTGCTTTTAGGCCCGAAATGCACCACCATCCACCACATAGCTCTCTCGTGATACCATTTTTTGGATTTCAGTCCGCTTTAGGAATTTTAACACCCGAGCATGTTGTGATGCTGAAATGAACCATGATTGTTGATCTGGTCGCGATCTACGATTTGGGCACACCTGCTATTCTAGCACCCCCCCTAAATTTTATCCTCCCACCAACTATGGAATCCCTCAAACCACAATTAGAGGTGGCGCTAAACTGAACTGCACAGGGGATCTCCATTGTTGAAAGCTGCATCCTCCTGTTTTCATGTTCTCATGGTTGTCACCCATGACCTTGAACAACTTCACATGATAACAAGCTACATCTAGGAGTTCTCCCTAGGAGGGTGCATATAGTCCCTGGATCAGAATTCCGAAATTCGAAGTTTGAAAAAAATAGGGTTTTCTCATAAAACCCTAAGTGTCAATTGCAGTTGTAGTTGAATTACTAGTTGTAGTCGCAGTTACAGTTGCAGTTGCAATATCAGTTGCATTTGCAGTATCAGTTATCGTTGCAGTTCCAGTTCCTTCATGTTAGTTCCTTCATGCTAGTGGCAACACCAGTTGTAGTGCCAGCACCAACTACAATACTAGTTGTAGTGAACATTTTTGTGAAGTGTTGGGACTGATTTTTATTGTTCTAGTGCACCTTACCCTAGAAAATCTCCAGCTAACCTTAAGTTACAAGTTGAATCACCTTTGAAGTTTTAAAGGTTCGTTATTGCTTGCCACTATTGTCGGATGGTGCCACTACCTGTCGATGTTGTCAAACGTATGTACTTACATATGTTTAAACTGTATCATTATTTTAAAGGGTACTTGTAGGAGAAATGATCTTTTGTCTAAGAAACAATCATAGATCTAGAAGGATCCTCAGATCCAACACATTCAGAGGAACTATGCACCCCAAGTTGGGTTACTTTGATATGCCTCTACTTGTTATGGAATTATTGTAATCTTATGAATATCCAGGTTGAATTTTGATCTGTTGAAGTTATCATACTAACCATTGGTCAAAATTAAAGTCAAAGTATTATATTGATTAAATTTGAGATTATAGAGTTTATTCCCTAACTCAAATTTCTGTCAAGATAGCATATTGTCTTAGTACATAGGACAGGTTGAAGAAAATACTTATCATCTTGAGTGAAGGAGACTCAGAAGAAAAGAAACACACTCATTCTTGAGGACAAGACTCCAGGTTCCAGGTTTGATTGATTAAATTGATAAGATTCAAATTTACACATATCAAGTTTGATAATTGCTAAACACTATAGTTGTGATAGCAATATTTGAAAAGTTTTTATTATTAAATACTTGGTAGCATGTGATCACTATTGAGATAAATGCTTAATTTAATAATTTACTAGATATAACTAACATCCCCTCTAGGAGAAAATTCATGTTTTGTTTCCAGTTCACCATGGAGGAATGATTGATCACAACTTTAGAAGAGTGTTGCTCTCATTTCTTATTATTGTATTTCTTACTTTTTACCCTTGTTTCAGGCAGGTCACAAGGATCTACTATGACGATTGTTCTTGCTATTGTTTTATTTATATGATAAAGAGTATTATTTTTGTTTGTTGTTTCTCCCTTGTTGTTCTTGTTTCGGGCAGGTCACAGGTGATAACCCTGAGGAAACTATAGTGACGGTTGAAGGAGACAACATATTAGATGAGACATGGAGCAGACTATCCAAGTTTTATACATGACCATATACATCCATGTACCAAAGAAGATGAAGACGAAACTACTTTTGAGATATAGAGTATCTCATATGGAGATTGATTGTAAGGAGAAGAAGGCTCCAAAGATGACCAAACATTAGAATAGAATTGACAGTAGACTTGGTCAATGGATTATGAAGCCACCTTGATAGGAAGGAAAATTTGTTTGAAGTCTCACTCAAATTTTCGTATTAAGACTTGGTATTCAACACCAATTATATCCTATAGAGACTATGAAGTTTTTGTAGACTCGAAAGAAATTAAGACTCAGAGTAAGCCTAAATCAGAAAGGATCAGATGGGAAAAAGAGACAGCTTCCAGGACCAGCAGATAGATTCCATGAGTTGAGAAGACTAGATCGTAGCTTTAGATACCTCTAGGAGACATGAAATCTCCTGAGAAGATTCTCTTGTTTCAATGACAAAGGAGGAAGCCAGTCAGAAGGACTGGGATATGGATTTTCCCTTGAGACCAGAAGGGAAGTCGATGGTGACTTCCAATATTGATCTAACAAATCAAGCATGCTACAGATAACAATATAAATATGTACAAAGCCTTATTTGTGTCCAAAATATTCTCCCAGCAAGAGGGATAATACTATGATGAGACACTTTCTCTAGTAATCAAAAGAAGTATATATAAAACAAACATGATTCAATAAAAGAAGCCGACACAATATGAGACTCAGAGGGAGAAGTTATGAAAATCCTTGTATTTGATATTGAGTTATCTCCAGTGCAAGTTGGTGTAGTACATGAGTTGGGCCATGGAGACATGACTACAATAGAAGATTGATTTACCTCTAGAGAAAGAGGATAAGCTATCCTCAGTGTCAGTTATTGAGCCACTCTCAGTTTTAGATGAAGTTGTTGTCGTAATAGAGTAGAGGAGTTACTCTCAGAGTTCAAAAACCACAATGGGAATGGAGTAGTCATTCTCAAATTTAGAGAAGCTTCAGGTGCAGAGTCCCAGTCCCAGAGGAACAGTTGCAGAGAGAGTAGAGAACATACTCTCAGGCAGTGAGAAAGATAGTGCTTTACAGAAAGCACATAGAGCTAGCACATGATTGTGCAGATTGAGTTGCAACTGAGCAAGTGTACCAAGTTGGTACAATGTGATGTGAAAACTTGGTTTCGATGTACAAGACAGGGAGACTCATGTCTGCAGGTTGGAGAAAGCTTTGTACGGGTTGAAGCAAACTCCTAGAGCTTGGTATGGAAGAATTTATAGTTTCCTAACAAGCTTGGGATTTACCAAAAGTAAATTTGATCCTAACTTTTACTTCAAGGTTATGAATGATGAGCTAGTTATATCGCTACTATATGTGGATGATTTATTCTTGACAGAGAAGAAAATCTCATCACAGATTGTAAGAATAAACTTGCCGTTGAATTTGAGATGAAATACCTAGGCGCGATGCATGAGTTCTTATGTCTTGAAGTTTGGTAGAGCCAAGAGAAGATCTTCCTTCCTTAACCAAGAGAAGTATGCAGTTTAATACTGAAGGGATTTGATATGTTGGAATGTAAAGCCATGACCAAACCCATGGAAATGAATTTGAAGCTCCTGGTTGATACTTCATCAGAGTTGGTTGATCCTACTCTATACAGACATATTATTGGTTCATTGATGTATCTGACGAATACCAGGCAAGATATATGCTTTGATGTGAACACCTTGAGTTAGTATTTGGTGGAGCCCAAACGTGTTCACCTTGTAGCTGCAAATCATGTGATGATATACCTTAAGGGTACATTGGATTATGGTCTTTGTTATACTGGAGATCATGACTTCAGATTGTATGGCTATACTGATTCAAATTGGGCTATAAGTGCTTTAGACAGAAAAAGAACTTCAGGATGTTGTTTCCTTTTTGGGTTAGCCATGACTTCGTGGAAAAGTAAGAAGCAATCTAGTATTTCTCTCAGTACTTCAAAAGTAGAGTACATTGCATCATGCTCTTCTAGTTGTGAATCCATATGGATTCATAAGTTGTTCACAGGTCTATTCGATTTGGAGATGGAAGATACCATGATTCTATGTGATAACCAAAGTTGCATAAAGATGGCAGAGAACCCAGTGTTCCATGATAAGACAAAGCACATAGAGATCTGTATCACTACATTCATGACATGGTGCATAAGGGAGTTGTAAAGCTCCAATATGTTGGCATAGATGAGCAAGTTACATATGTGTTGACTAAGCCTCTGTCTCATGTGAAGTTTGAGTACTTCTGAGACAAGCTTGGTGTAGTCCGAAAGGACCTCCCTCGAAAGGGGGAGTGATGTTGATGATACTATGGTATCCTGACCAACAGTGGGTAGCCCAGTTAGGATTTTATATCCTAGGGGAATGATCATCCTTGGGCAGATCTCGAAGGTCCAACAAGGACGATCTGTCAGAGTACTTGTGCATGTATATGCCAACTCTGGTTAGTAGTGGTAGCTCAGTTAGGATTTTATATCCTAGGGAATCTTATGATTCCTGGGCATATCTCGAAGGTCTCGTAAGGACGGTCTCTCAAAGTACCACGTGGTAGCTTGTTAGGATTTTATATCCTAGGGAATCTTATGATTCTTGGGAAGATCCCGAAGGTCGGGTAAGGACGGTCTGTTAGAGTACCACAATTTTTTTTGTTGATGCACTTGCCTCATTCTGTTGCCACATACAGATGTTGATGTTCCATCTTGGTGTTGTTGATATTGTTGTTCTAGATTCATGTTGTTGATGATGTTGATGTTCCAACTTCATGTTGTTGATGATGATGATGATGTTATTCCAGCTTCATGTTGTTGATGTTGTTGTTCTAGCTTTGTACTGTTGATGATGATCATGTTCCTCTAGCTCTGCGCTATAGATGATGATCATGTTCAGTTTATACTGATGTTGACGATGAGAAAATATTCCGATGACCTATAGATATGACCGACAATGTTCCTGATGTTGATGACAATGTCTCCTCCTCTTGATGTTGTATTGAGTCCAGTCAGTTTTTATTGATGTTGTTAGTAGAATACCCTTCTTGTTAATTGGGAGTGTTGAAATATTGTAACTTCGAATAATATTCTACCTAAGAGAGAGTTGAATAATATTATCATATTATATTTAATTAGGCCCTATTGTGACCTAGTAAAAGTTGTCCCTATTGTGCCTTGGCAGTTAATTGTAAATTAAGATGGTAAAGTGATAGGTCAACCCAGAACTAATTATAGGCTATCCATACCACTATTTATAAGAGAGGCCAATGCCTCATTTGGACACACAGACACTCAGCTCTATAGTGCGCAATTATTGGAGGAGAACCTACTGCAACTGGGGGTGACATCAAGGAGGTTTTCCGGTCTATCTCTTCATATTTCTTGGTTAAGTGGTGCGCTACTCTTCCTAGTGAAGGAGTAGAGGAGGATCATTTGTTTGGTCTTTGATATATCTATATTGAGAAAGTTTTGTTGGGTTTATTCCCCATGAGGGTTTCCCATGATAATCTATGTGTCTCTATTGTTTCTGTGATTGCCTCTCTTTCAATGATCTTATTTATGCAACTAATGTGCTAAATCATTATAATAATAAAGAAGAACCGTAACTGCTAGTTGTATAAGAAAAAATTTGAAACTACGATGATGGTTGTAGGAGACAACAATTTAGATGGTCTATAGATGAGACATGGAGTAGACTATCCAAACATAGAGATGTGTACACGACCGTACACATCCATGTAATGAAGGAAGGAGCATAAAGTTAGAACCTTATAGCAAAGAGGGGCACTCTTATGGGATACAAGAGTATCTCATATGGAGATCAATTGTAAGGAGAAGGATAAAAATATAACCATACATATATCTAGTTTAGTTGATCACTCTTTAGATCTTCAAGAAGAGTTAGTAGAGCCAGAAGGGCCTACCTAGAAAAGATACAACGACCAGAGAGGGACCAACATGTTCTCGTGATACTTTGTAGGATGCAAAGGAGATATAGATATATGGCATTGATGAGTCATATCATGAAGAGAAACATATGGATCCACTAGTGGTAAGGTAGGAAACCCCACTAAGTTTCAACTTAGTAGGAGCCAAAGTTAAGAAGGAGGCAGCCTCAGGATCCAGTAGGGAGGAGCAACCTCCCAGTACAGTCCATAGGATATCAGACTTCAGAGGAAGTCATCATGATGCAGTGGAAGCAAGTGGATCCGAAGATCATATAGACTCAAAGGAAGTCAAGATTTAGAGGGAGCATGATTAATCAGAGTGAGCCTGATCTCAGAGAGAGCTAGTGGCTTAAATACTTTCATTCATAAATTATTCCTCCTCAAATTAATATGGAAGAGAGAGACGTCTTCCAAGATTGACAAACAAAGTCCATGGGTTGAGGAGGCTAGATCATAGCTTCAGAGACTTCTAGGAGATGAGATATCTCCTGGGAGGATTCCCTTGGTTTAGTAGACCATGCTATAGTGACAGAGGAGGAAACCAGGATGTATAAACCTTGATTTGTGGCCAAAAGATTCTCCCAGCAAGAGGGAGAAGATTATGACGAGACACTTGCTCCAGCAGCCAAAAGAAGTGTACATTGAACAACCACAAGATACATGAGAAGGAATCTCATGTTTGTAGAAGGATTTGTATGGAACATGCACCTAGGGCATGATATGCCAGATCATATAGTTATTTGATGATCTTGGGGATGGTTTCCCATTGATCCTACATGTGGATGACCTGTTTCTAATAGGATATGAGAAGCTCATAGTTGGGTGCAAGAGGGAGCTCTCTTTAGAGTTCAAGATGCAGGATCTAGGTCTGATGCATTACTTCTTGGGATTGGAGGTGTGGCAAAGATCATATGATATTTTCCTTAGAAAAGGAAAATATACTGTTGAGATCCTACAAATATTTTGGATAATGGATTGCAAGTCCATGGCGACACCTATCACGATAAATATGAATCTATTGAGTGATTCATCTTCAGATTTGGTGGATCCCACAACATACAGACAACGGATTGGACCCATGATGTACATGGTTAACACTAGGATGGACATATGCTTTGTAGTGAATGCCTTGAGTTAGTACATGGTTTAACCTAGACATCTACATTGGATGGAAGAAAACCATGTGTTGAGGTACCTATGTGGTACAATTGGATATGGTCTGAGATATGTCTTGGATGGAGATGTGATGATGCAGTGATATACAGACTCTGAATGGGAAGGGACTGAAATGGATTGGAAGAGTATTTCCATATGTTGTTTCAGTTTGGGATAAGTGTGATCTCATGGTTGAGCAGGAAAAAGACATCAATGACACTCAATACAACAAAGGCAAAGTATATAGCATCTAGTATTGCAAGCCATGAAATAGTGTGGCTTCAAAATTTTATTCCAAGACTTCATCCGAGACATGATGAAAAAGGGAGCAGTGAAGCTCCAATACACATCCGCAGATGAGAAAATTGCATCCAAGACGATGGATGGATGAGTAGAATCGGGAAAATATTCCCCCAGATTGGTCATGTTGATTTGACCAAGAGAGAATGATACATTCACTCACAGTATTAGGAATGTTGATTTGGCTAGTGGTGAATGGCCTAGGTGTAGTCTTTCTCCTATTAGTCATGTTGATTTGACTAGGAGTGAAAAATACTCGAGGTGCTCCAGAGACAAACTTGATGCAAAATATCCACCCTCGTTGAGAGGTAGGTGTGTTGTTTCTTCTCATGTTGGCTAACCCATCTGGCCAAGGGTTCCCTAGATTAGTCATGTGAGGTGACTAAGGGGATAATTCACTTTTGGACCTGATGAGGGAAAATGATCTTTCGGATCTTTTAATGACTTATGGTTGAGTTTTAATTTTGCATGCGTTAATTAACCATTTGAGAAACTTAGTGAAGGAATGAGGAAAGAAGAGAAATTATGACAGCCATATATACATTTACAGATCTGAAATGAAAGAATAAACAACAAACCATAACACACATATTGATAACGGAGTTCGGCACAACTTTGCCTACGTCTCCGGGCCTTTTTCTCTGTGGGGGAGGCTTCTTTATTTCTGCTCAAAAGATCAAAAGTACAGCGCTGCAATGCCAAATGGATACAAGCCTGATTTGGTCATGTTCTTCCAGATCTCTAGAACCATGCAAAGAAAATGGAACGCAAAACGGACGTCCGGAGCTCCCAGAAATGGTCCGACAACGTCTCCTCCTCAAAAGCTTCTCTGCCTCAAAATGGCTTTAGCTTGGCTTCTCCTCAGCATTATTCTGCTATGAATTCCCCTCTATGGCCTCAAACAGGCCTAGGTTATATAGCTGGGAATTTGGTTATTCATCTCCAACTTCCTCCCCAAAATTAGGCTCCATAAATGCCCAATAACTCCCAAAAATGGAGAAAATTCATTAAAAATAGGCTTAATTATATTTAAAACCCAAAAAAATTGGTTATAAACCCACTTTCTAACTATAATATGGGTGCATCCCCCTTCAATGGTGCGCGCCCCTTTACTCCTGGTCATATGGGGGTTTACACAACCACGAGCTGGGGCTTGGCCCCTAGCCCTCTCCTTTATGCGCCATAATACCATGCAATATATTTAATATTGTGGGTTTTACAACATAAGAAATAATTTGGTGTATTGGAAAAGGACCATTTCTTAAGGTGTTGGGCTTGGTGGTGGTCATGGGTTCAAAACCCATGGACCCCAAAACATTTTTTTTTTTTAAACATGCCACTTCAACTGATGACTGGGTGCCACGTGGCTGCCCATGACTGGGCCACGTGGCATCTCCCCATTCGACGGATTAATGCCACTTGTCAACCATTGACTAGTCTAGTTTCCTGCCACATGTCTGCCCTGTCAGCGAACCTGCCCAATCACCATCAGCTAGAGAGTGCCACATCATCTCCTGCACAGTCAGCATGCTGATGTCATTAGCATTGACTTTTTGACCAGTTGACCTTTGACTTTTTACCTGTATGGGCTTCCGATCAGAACGCAATAACTTTCGCGTACGGAGCCCGTTTGAAAAAGTAAATATACCACCAGAATCAAGAAGACGAGACAGGCACAATGGCGTTGGTTTCGTCAGATTCTGAGCA
>JASDQU010713366.1:13667-27251 GCA_032191745.1 Picea mariana
TTAAACAAACCGACATCATTTTGAAAACTAAAAAGGGATTAAATCTTGTCAAAATTTAGAGATAAATAATTTGAGTTTCACATGATTTAAGGCTTTATGTGTTGTAGAATTTTTATCTTGAAATTTTTGTTCAATTTTAAATGGACACAAATGTTTAAAAAATTGATTAAAATTTCAAATAAACCAAAAGTTTAACTCGTAAAATTGTCAGATTTCGAAATTTAACGTTCTCTGAACATGAATCCCGCAAAATATACATTTACCTACCTAAAATACTGGAAGACGTAAGACTCGTTCGAAGAGAATAGTATGATGTGCATCTTCGAGGGAAAGAAGAATTGGGACCGCAATCAGCAAATAAACAATCAGGAATGAATGAGGACCCTATCTCCGAGTAGAAGGTCTGATTTCTTCATCGTGATCAATGGCTTTGGATTTGACCATAGAGAGAGGAAGACATCCACTCGCGAACACTCCCAAAGCTAAATTTTTTATAACATATTCCTTTTATCATAGTTATTGGTCGCTCACCATTGGATTGTTTCATTTTGAACATTTTTTGTATTTCTAAATAGAATTGGCTCTGGGTTTAACCATAGAGAGAAGAAGACTTTTACTCGCTAACACTTCAAAGCTAAACATTTTATATTGTTTTCTCTGGATTGGATCGTTTCATTTCATTTTGACTATTTATTATTATTATTTTTTCAAAAGAAATAAGGTAGTTTGTATTGTAAAAATGGCTAATGCATAGCTAGCAATACTCTTTAAACATACAAGTTGCTTCATGATTTAACAAAATATAAAGCTTATTATGGTAAAAGTTTACTCTTCTATATCTTATAGAAAATACCTAAGATACTTAAAACATTAAAAAAGTTAAAAAAAAACATATGCTGAGATACTTAAAACTTTAAAACATATATGCTAACTAAAAGTATGATGACTGGATTGTCTCCTATTCTCTAATTTCCATGTTTTCTATTAGTTAGATGTAATGACTTGATGTCTTTTAGAGGCACGGTGTGGACTCTTTCCTATTCTCCAATTTACATGTCCTCTTGATGGTGTTCTCCTTGTCCTAGAGTTGTTAACTTCCAATGATTGTGTACTTTTACTCAAGTAATCAACCAAGTTTTTTTTAAGAAGTTTCACTCTACCTCAAAAATGGCCAATTGTTACTTAACTTGAATGAAAGTGCTCATAACCTGTGTAATTTATCTAGTAAATTGTTGCTCATATTCATGAAATTTGGAAATAAAAGTGAAGATGGATGCTTTGTTTCCCTATACCATTTCTTCATGTATCTTAATATCCTCCCTGGTTCTTGTAAATAACGATGATCCATAGCGTGTGATTCACCTCTTTTTGCTTACCATACATACATATTTTATACAAAGACAATAACTCCAAAGTGGAATAAAGGGGATTTTCACCCCCTATAAGAGTGCTCAGTAAAAGTGTGATTATTACTATGTAAAGGGGACTCATGCACTTGGTAAATTTTTACTATAGCATATGTTATAAAAAATACTTAAGATACTTAAAACTTAAAAAAAACATAGGCTAACTAAAAGTGTGATTATTGGATTGTCTCTTCTTTTCCAAAGAAGTCACTAATTGTGCACTTTTACTCAAGTTCTCAACCACGTTTTTAAAGAAGTTTCACTCTACCTCAAGAATGACCAATTGTTGCTTAAGGGTGAGCGCAAGAACTTGGTGGCCGAAAAAGTGGCAATGGCATGATTAAGAACGCTCACTGGTCCTACAGGTATAGGTTCGGTTGTGGCCGAAGCTCTATGTAAACTTCCATGTAGGTTAAGGAGTAGGAACGCATGCGCTCTCTTAAGAATGTGTGCGTGTTATTACTGTTGTTTTTTTAAAAGTCGTCTGAGAGTGATTTTGTGCATATTGTGCAAAAAATCGCATTCACGTTTCTCATTGGGAAAATAGTGTGAAAAGAGGAGAAAAAAAGAAAGGATCTTACCACCGCCACCGTGTGTCCAGGTATGTTACATTTATCTTAGCTTTAATCCAATTTAGTCAATCTAATTTAATATATTGCTTCCAAAAATCTAAATTGGAAAAAAATTGTAATTTAGTATTTTAAATAAAAAATGAAACTAACTTACATGTCATGGATGTTAAATTGCAACATATACAATAAAATGGAACCCTAAAAAAATTTAAACCCCTCACAAGAAAACCAAGAAGATCAAAACCCCAACCCACCATCACCACCACATAATGTAAATAGTGAAATTGATGAGGGGTTGGTGATATTAACAAACCTTGAGGAACAATTAAAGGAGACTAGAGAACCTAGCTGAGTCTTCCTGGCCACTTCTTTGGACATCATTTTCCAGTCCATTGCAAGTGCCCAAGGGAAATTGACATCTATTTTTTACTATAAGGAAAGAATGTATGTGTATTATAGAACTGGTTTGGACAGAAACCAAATCAAAGAACTTGACATTTCAAAACAACAAATATTGCCTATTTTTAGGGACCCTAGAAATGGACAAGAACTACCATTGAACAGGAAACACATATCCATTGACTAGTGCATCCATCCCTAGATTAGTCCAAACTGGATGGATAGGTCGTACATGGTTTTTGATAAACCTCCCTGTAGTAACAAGGAGATATTGTTATATTTTTCGAGGAAATTATGGGCTGAGTTGATTAAGGGTAAACATGTCAACTACTTTGACATTAGTGACTTCCATGGAGTGGGTCGAGGGTCCGCACAGGAATGAGAGTAGGCCAGGTGCAACCACGAGTTAGATCCTCATCCACCTGGGTGAAGGCCTCATCCCCCTACCCAACATCCTCATATTGCAAAGAACTTGCAACAGGTACAACTAGCCAACTCCTCATTGACTCGTAGCCTAGTGCAACACAATATCTTTATTGCACTATCTCAATTGGAGGTGCATGCCAGTGACATTGATAGGGGGTTTGGAGGGTCAACATTCACAAGAGAGTACAATGAGGAGAGGGCACATGGACATAGTAGCCTTCCATGTGAACCTCACAAATGCTCCAGCTGTGGGAAAACATGTTATGGGCCTATAGAACCCACTCGACAACATAACTTCATGGAGGAGGTTAGTATCTTAACCCTTTTTTTTGTTCTTCATCTTTATATATTTATTTTGAATTTTGTGTATTTATATAGATATTTGATTGTATGTTGTTTCACAGTTGTTATTCCCCAACAGTAGACCCTCTACGCCTATGGAGACATCAGTGCCTATCCCCACCACTGATTCAATAGTAGAGGTGGCATGTTCATTGGGTGCACCGTATACACATGTATGTATCACATTTGATAGATTTAGCATAATCATTTATTTATTTTATGACATCCTCATTTTTTTTTATATGTTCTCTTATTTCTACAGGATTAGGCACCAGGTGATGCCAGTGATCCATATTTTATGAGAAGAAAGAAATGACTACAGATTATTAACAGGTGCTTAACACAAAATAACAAAGATATAGTAAAATTGGTTTTCTATTCAATAAGGAAATAAGTTGAAACTGTAAAATGTAGTGGAAACAAGCTTGTTGGAATGGTGGCGGCTTATCTCTAAGAAGAGATGTGATGGATACGCTAATTTGAAGGAATATGATTACAATGAGGCTTTGAAGACATTTTTACAATAAACAATAATGCCCAAAACCCTAGACATCCAAAAACCTAAAGTCATGTGGGCACCGTTTGGGTAAGTTAGTACATTAACTTCCCAGGGTTGTAACTTTTCCATACAATCTCGGTTTTAGGCATATGATATCCCGTTGGAAAGGTATCATAGAGGAGATTAATTTTGGGGGAAATATAGAAGAAAATTTCATATTGAAAACCCGTTTTCCAAAAAAAACATCGTTTAGGGCCTGAAAACGGCTCCGGAAGTGAAAACTGCTAAAAATAGTAAATTACCAAAATTGCCAGAAAATTGTTTTGAGCGAGTTGGAAAAGGTGGGTGGACCCCAATATCCACCTGGATCAATCCTCCCTCCTTAGGAATCAATGGTCTCGATTGCGTTGGGGTCCCCCATCACATGTGGAAATTTCTGTTGAATTTGGCCTCGGGTGAGCGACTTGCCTTGGTGCAGGAGCTACCCTACTTTAACGACTTGATAAAGTTGGATCCTTTGTTGTCAATTGCCCTTGATATGTGTGTCTACAATATGATAATTGGATTCTTGCTATATGCAGTCGAGGTTGAGCTCTGTTGCTATCATGTGTTCTGCTACTTCTAAGGTGTCCAATAATGGTGGGAAATAAGGGCGAAGGAGATCCACATTCAACACTGGATGCAGGCCAAGGAAAGCAGGAATGTTGGGCTCAAAACAATTATCCCCCATGGACTTGGTGATGGTGTATAACCCATAATGGAGTGGGCAAAGCTTCCGATGGGGTCCTGCAAGGCGTTCTTTCTGCAAGTGCAACCAAAATTTGTCGCCCACCTGAAACTTATGTGGCACCCAATGTTGATCATGGCACTATTTGTACTTGTGATTGGACATCTATTGGATTTCCTAAACCTGTTGGCATATTTTCTGGATCTGCTCAATGAACCGGGTGGATTTGTAAGCTTCAGTTGGAGCAGGAGATGAGTCGGTCGAGGTGATTGCAAGGGGAGGTGCAATATCTATGGGACCCAATGATTGGAATCCCAACCCCACCTAAAAGGGGTTCTGGCTAGTTGAACCATGCAGGGCTCGATTGTAGATATCTTGGACATAGGGAAGGCTCTCATACCATGTGTGAGGGTGATTTGAATTATACATGCGAAGGATATGCACAATCATTCAATTTACAACCTTGGTTTGGCTATCTGTATGGGGGTGGAAGGCTATGGATTTGGTGATCTTGGTGTCCAGTAGTGACCAGAGGATTGACCAAAATGTGCTGATAAGTAAAATGTCCCAATCTAAGAAAATGGTTTGTGGGATTCCAAAATGTATCCAGACTCATTCAAAGAAGAGCTTGACAATGGCCTCTCTTGTGATGTTCTTCTTGTAGGCAACCAAAATCACTATATTAGAAAAGCGATCAACAACCACAAAAACACAGTCATTGCTTCGCTTGGTGGATGGGAGGACCAACATGTAGTCCATTGAGATGGATTCCCATGGCCTATCAGGAGTAGGAAGAGAGGTGTACAGGACCTATTTATTAGTGGTCAGTTTGGCAATAGTGCAGGTAGTGCAGGACTTGATATACTTGTTGACCTCTTGTCGAAGTTTCAGCTAGTAGAAATGTTTTTGTATCATTTCCACTGTCTTTTTGATGCTGAAGTGTCCTTCCACCTAACTGTATTGGGCTTCCCTAATTATCTTCGCTCCCTCTCTTGATGGAACATAGATATGGCCCAGACGACACAAAAACCCATCCTGAAGATGGAAATTACCGAAAAATGTGTTTGCCCCCAACATTTGGTAGGTGGTGGCGAAGTCTGGGTCTATCTCATAGAGTTGGGGCCATCCAGAGGTCTCATGGCTGCAAGAGACTAACACCGTGGTGAGTGTCGTTATTGGTGGTCTACTGAGGTAATCAACGATGTGATTGGTGATTCCTGTTTTATACTTGATGTTTAGATGTAACTGTTGCAAGTATGTGGACCACTTTTCATGGAGGTCCTTCTATAATTTTCCTTATGTCTGCATGAACTGCAGTGGATTATGATCGTGTGGATGGTTTTCTCCTTCCCAAGAATGTAATGTCTCCACTGACAACAGGCTTTCACAATGGAGTACATTTCTTTGTCATAAGTAGGGTACTTACAAAAAGCATTTGATAGTGTCTCACTATGATAGGCCATGGGGTGGTTGTGTTGGGTAAGAATGACACCCACAACATAGTCTGAAGCATCTGTCTCGATCTCAAAGGGTTGTTGCAGATCTGGTAGTGAAAGTACTGGGGCTAAGCACAAGCGCTGCTTCAAATCATCAAAAACTTGTTTTTGGGACCGACCCCATGCAATTTTTTCCTTACCACCACCCTTGGTTATTTGGCTAAGGGCCCATGCAATATGGGAGAATCTCAACAGGAACCCGCGGTAGAAATTGGAAAGGCCTAAGAATCTTTGAAGCTTAGTGAGTGTGGTTGGGGCTAGCCAGTCACAGATGACTTGGATATTGGCTGGATCCACATGTACTCCATGTTGATCAATGATGTAGCCTAGGTAATGGATCTTGTCCATGCCAAAGGAGCATTTTTCCAAGTTGGCATTTATGTTGTGTTTTCGTAGGGTGTGTAGAACCTGCGAAATATGTTGCAAGTGTTCGACCCAAGTCTTGTTGTAAATCAGAATTCCATCTAGATACACCACTACAAAAGTATTGGTGAATTGTCATAGGATATCGTCCATCATCCTCATGAAAGTGGTTAGAGCATTTGTCAAACCAAAGGGCATGACCAACCATTCAAAAAGGCCTTCCTTTGACTTGAAGGTGGTCTTCCATACATATGTATGTTCTATCGGGACTTGGTGGTAGCCATACTTCAGATCAATCTTAATGAAGTATTTGGACCCCGTGAGTTGATCAAGGAGGTCATCAATTCGGGGAATCGGGTACCAGTTTCTGACTGTGGTTTTATTCAGATTCCAGTAATCAATGCAGAGTCGCCAGGTTCCATATTTCTTTTGTACTAGCACGATTGGGATCCCGCAAGGTGATGAGATGGGACATATGTGCCCCTTGTGTAGCAGTTCTTGGATCTGTCACTTGATCTCCTCATTCTTTAACAAAGAGCGACGATAGAATGGCCCATTGGGAAGCGGTGCATCAAGGGTCAAATTGATGGGCTGCTTGACTTGGGAGTGCAAAGGTACCCCGGTAGGTGAGGAGAAGATATCTGATTATTCTTCCACAACCTTATCTACTTACTTATGTTGTGTGGAGAGGTCAGCCGCATAGACCCTAGATGTGGTTGTGATATTTCTCTCATTCCAAGAGTGAATCATGAAGAAGACAAACTTCCCTATCTGATAGATGACCTTCCTGCATTGCTTAGCAAAGATCAAGGAAACAACACTAGGTGGGACTGCCTCGGGTATCCTATACAGTTTCCTGTTCAAAGTAATAATAACACTACGAGGCCTAGACTCATATACAACATGACATTTCCATAAATAAGGTTGGTCGAAAAGAACATCACAAATTTCAAGAGAAGAAACATCACACAATACCTCTTCTTTGAAGGGCTTGATGTTGTACGACAGTCGACACTATTGGCTGACACAGAGATCGCTTCCTTGGCGGAGCCATCCAATGATGTAGGGTTGTGTGTGTGGAATTATCGGTAGGGCCAACCACTTGATGACCTTTGCAGAGATATGGTTCTTCTGGCTACTGCTATCAATGATGAAGTGTAGCGGGGTGTCTTTTACACACATCTGTGAATGGAAGATGCACTCTCCTTCTTTTGTCTCTTTTGCTTCACCAGGCTAGAGCTTGGTGGTAGAAACGGTGGCACTGGGTTCCATGTCAATGATCCTTCTTTCCCTTTCCGACTCAGATTCAAAACCCACATCCGATTTAGAGGCTTTCACTTCGGCCACCAGCGAATTCTATGAGCGACAATCAACGATATTATTCCAAGGGTTCTTATGGAAGTCGCACCACTTCCCGGTATCTTTCTTTGTCTTTCTGGTGTCCTTCTTTTCTTGTGGCTTGGAATGGTTGTACTGATGTTGTCTATCTTTTCTCTGTCCTTTGTTTTGTGGGTTGTGGCTGCCCTTTCCTGGCTTTTGTTGTGAGGGGTTCCGAGGCCCAAATTATCGCATCTTTTTTTAAGCTTCTGCTTGATTTTGACGGCATATTAGTAGGCCATGCCCAAGGATGATATGTCTAGAAACTCCATTTTGTTTTGGATGTATCTATGAAAAGCATCATGATACTTAAGCATAATATGTCACTCCTAATCTTTGATACCCATATTGGTGCGCAAGGAATGGAAGATATTTGTGAAATCTGGCACTGCTTGGTCTCTTTCTTGTTGCAGTGTGGTCCATTTGGTAAACAAGTCTTCATAACTTCCCACAGGGTAGTATTGTTCCTTAATAGAATCCCTAAAGGATTCTCAGGTGGTCGTGACTATAAATAATGAGGGTTCCTCTATTTCCTTTTTCTCACAGAAAGTTTCCCACCAATCTTTGAGATGGGGAAGGGATTTGAGGAGTGAAAAATTTATCTTTTCTCTATTCGGAAAGTTATGGACAGAAAAATACCCTTCTAGTAGATTCAACCACTTATCTACAACATCTGCATCTATATGACCTTCAAATATAAGAATATTGAAGTTTACTTGTACCTTGAAGAGGGCGGCGCCTCCACTCGAAGAAGATGCATCGCATGTTGGTAGCCACCGAAGGATTTGCGTGAAACTATCCATCATCTCATTCCTCTATTGCATGAGGGATTCCTCAATCAAAAATTTGAAAGGATCTCTTGTCCCGTCAAATTTATTTTCTCTTGCCATGAGAGGTTGCTTGGGTGTGTGAGATATTTTTTCCTCAAGAGAAACAAGCTCAAGACCCAACTCTTTGCACTCCAACCTCATTGGAGACATGCATTAAGACGACAAGGAGAAACTTGTATTTTGATACTACTGATTCGGATTTTATGAGTAGAGAGAAATGAATACAGATTATCAACAGGTTATTAACACAAAATAACAGAGATATAGTAAAACTAGTTTTCTATTGAATAAGGAAATAAGTTGAAACTGTAAAATGTAGTGGAAACAAGCTTGTTGGAATGGTGGCAGCTTATCTCTGAGAAGAGATGTGACAACTACGCTCATTTGCAAGAACATGATTACAATGAGGCTCTGAAGGCATTTTTACAATAAAAAGGATTGCCAAAAAATCTAGACATCCAAAAACCTAACCCTAGGAGATGAAGCGCCAAAAGTCATGTCGGCCCCGTTTGGGTATTGTCGAGGAGATTCATTTAGGGAGGAATATTGAAGGAAATTCCATATTTCAAACCTGTTTTCCCCAAAAAAACACCGTTTAGGGCCTCAAAATGACTCCGGAAGTGAAAACTGCTAAAAATAGTAAATTACCAAAATTTCCAGAAAAATGTTTTGAGCTAGTTGGAAAAGGTGGGTGACCCCGGATATCCACTTGGATTAGTTAGGGATTGTCCATATAGTATGGACAAGTCACCAACGTCACATGTATCATGTGTAAAGTTAAATATCGTATAATTCTAAAAAAAATTAGGTTTATATTTTCGAATTTTAGTATTTGGTACTAATAGTTAAATTTTATTCATATGTATGTAGGTAGACGATATATTTTCTAGGTATAGTAGTATTGCACCCCCTAGGCACCTAGGCTTTGCTTCTGGGTTTCCTTTCTCTACGCTTAGGGTGCTGGAATCACTTGTACTGCATGTGAGGGTCCATCAGAGCCCACCTATCTACCACCCAACCCCACCACCACTTTCGCCCCATAGACAGAGATTGCCACACTAGAGGTTGTCGCAGAGCATGTTGTACAACCTAGTGCTCCATGTGTCGATGAATCCCCATTGATGCCTGAGATATTCGTGGTGATATAATGCATTGATGATAATTTTTCATGTTTCATGAATTTTTTTTTATGCATATTTCTTTAATTTTCTTGACTTGATCCTTGTAACTGAGGTAGGTTGGCATTACAAAGAGATTGGGGTCATGGAGGAGGGAAACACCCTCACGATTGATAGTTTCATATGTTGTGAGTTTTCTTAGGTTAAATTACAAAGTATCAATTTGTATTTCTATTAATTAATTGATGAAGAAAACTTATAACATTGTTTATTGTTTGTGCAGTCTCCAAAGCGTCGAAGCACGCCAAAGCCTAGAACCTCTTGAGGTGCATCCTTGAGCAAGAGAAGAAAGAAATATTTCCAGGATTCTCCTGAGGGTGGCGACGGTTGAAATGTTCAATGATTGACCAACTACTTCCATATCATATCTAGGCTACAATATAGATGTATTTTTATGTTAGGGCACTTGTATACTAGGCACGAGTTTCCATTTTGTTAAAAAATGTACAATTTAGACGATGTTGAGTATACACACACACACACACACATTTCATGTCACGTTTTTTTATGAATCTCATTGTTTCTACATTTGATGTTTATGAACATATGAATTTCAAAGTGTATGAATTTTATCTGTATTAATCCCTTGATTTGTTTCTATTTAGCGATTATAAATACTTTCATTATGCATTAAGGAATAGCTTATGGGAACACACATTTTAGCCAATGTTACTTTCTAGGGAACACACAATATTAGTCTCTATCTATGCATGACATATATAAAATCATTTGATTTATATGTAACCCTCATAAATGCTAAAAAGACTAGTGAAAGACTCATTAATGCAAATGTTTGCTGAGATTATGTAGTGGGTATTTGTAAAATTTGTTCAACCCATCAATTATTAATAACATTTATTCAGTAATGGTATGCTACCAAAAATATATCTAGAAAGTAATGCTATCTAGAAAGTAATGCTACAAAAATTCTATCTAGAAAGTAATGCTTTACACGTTTTCCTTCCTCCAACCTAATAGAAAATCAACACATGTAAATGGGTAAATTATGTGTCTCTGATAAATAAATTGATGTAGATCAACTAATGTTATGTTGTTACATGCTAGTATAGTACATCTTATATATAATCAATGATGTGATATTCAAAATGTAAAACTTGAAAAATATACTAATGAATTTTCAAATTTGATATCTATGATACAGTTTCATTACCTGCACAATGTGTATATTGACTTGTTGACGATTGCAACTATTTCAAGTTGTCTCTGATCCGGATTTTATGAGAAGAACGAAATGAATACAGATTATTAATAGGTGCTTAACATGAAAATAACAGAGATACAGTAAAACTGGTTTTCTATTNTTAGGGCACTTGTATACTAGGCACGAGTTTCCATTTTGTTAAAAAATGTACAATTTAGACGATGTTGAGTATACACACACACACACACACACACACACACATTTCATGTCACGTTTTTTATGAATCTCATTGTTTCTACATTTGATGTTTATGAACATATGAATTTCAAAGTGTATGAATTTTATCTGTATTAATCCCTTGATTTGTTTCTATTTAGCGATTATAAATACTTTCATTATGCATTAAGGAATAGCTTATGGGAACACACATTTTAGCCAATGTTATTTTCTATGGAGCACACAATATTAGTCTCTATCTATGCATGACATATATAAAATCATTTGATTTATATGTAACCCTCATAAAAGCCAAAAAGACTAGTGAAAGACTCATTAATGCAAATGTTTGTTGAGATTATGTAGTGGGTATTTGTAAATTTTGTTCAACCTATCAATTATTAATAACATTTATTCAGTAATGGTATGCTACCAAAAATATATCTAGAAAGTAATGCTACCAAAATTCTATCTAGAAAGTAATGCTTTACAGGTTTTCCTTCCTCCAACCTAATAGAAAATCAACACATGTAAATGGGTAAATTATGTGTCTCTGATAAATAAATTGATGTAGATCAACTAATTTTATGTGGTTACATGCTAGTATAGTACATCTTATAGATAATCAATGATGTGATATTCAAAATGTAAAACTTGAAAAATATACGAATGAATTTTCAAATTTGATATCTATGATACAGTTTCATTACCTGCACAATGTGTATATTGACTTGTTGACGATTGCAACTATTTCAATTTGTCTCTTTCACACTATCTTGATTCTTAGGTAAGCCATCACTTTTACATGAAATGAATTGTTTATCATCCATGAGAGGAGCTCTATTTATAGGTTATTTTTAGGGTTTTAGTGGTAGCTGTCTTAGAGATTCTCAAGTATGCATAACATTGATATCCATACCATGGTATTGCAATGGTATGCATACCATTGCATACCATTGTCTTACATACCATTGGTATTGTAATGGTATGCATACCATGGTATTGCAATGGTATGCATACCATTTATAGGTTATTTCTAGGGTTTTAGTTGTCTTAGGGTTTTAGTGGTAGTTGTCTTAGGAATTCTCAAGTATGGCATATCATTGGTATGGATACCATTACATAGCATTGGTATTCATACCATGGTATGAAATGGTATACATACCATTGTTATGCATACCATGGTAAATTGCAATGGTATTCATACCATCGTATTGCAATGGTATGCATACCATTTCATACCATTGGTATTCATACATGGTATCGCAATGGTATGCATACCATTTCATACCATTGTATGCATACTATTGCATACCAAGGTATTGCAATGGTATGCATACCATGGTATCGCAATGGTATGCATACCATTGTATGCATACCATTTATAGGTTATTTTTAGGGTTTTAGTTTTCTTAGGGTTTTAGTGGTTGTTTTCTTAGATATTCTCAGGTATGCATACGATTGATATTGCAATGGTATGCATAGGCATTGGTATTGTCTTTGTATATCATTACATGCCATTGCAATACCATGCAATGGTATATAAAGGAAATACCAATGCCTATGCATACCATTGGTATTGCAATGGTATGCATAGGAAATGGTATTGGCATTGCATACGATGGAAATGGTGTTGCATTGGTATGCAAAGGAAATACCATTGCCTATGCAAACCGTTGTATACCACTGCAACACCATGCAATGCTATGCAATGGTATACATAGGCAATGGTATTTCCTATGCATACCATGGCATACCATTGCAATAGTATGCAATGGTATGCATAGTCAATGTTATTTACTTTGCATACCATGGTACGGATACCTTTGATATGCATACCATTACATACCATTGGTATCCATACCATGGTATGCATACCATTGGTATTCATACCATTTCATACCATTGGTACGTATACCATGGCATGCATACAAGGGTTTTAGTTGTCTTAGGGTTTTATTGGTATTTTTCTTAGTGATTCTCAAGTATGCATACCATTGCATACCATGGTATTGCAATGGTATGCATACCAATTATATGCATAAAATTGTATTGCAATGGTATGCATACCATTGGTATCCAATGGTATGAAACAAAAATACCATTTCCTACACATACCAATGGTATGCATAGTCACTGGTATTTTCTTGGAATACCATTACATACCATGGTATGGCTTTTGGTATTGCTTTTTCATAGCATTACATAACATTGCATACCATGGTATCGCAATGGTTGTTACACATGAAATTTGCACACCTAGGTACCTCGCCCTAAGTGTCGTAAAGTGTCGTATAAGTGTTGCATACACCTTGACACCATGGAATAACCTATGTCACAATCCCTAGTCAATGTGGAGGAGGGATATATTACATGAAGGAAAAAATACTAAGTACACATGAATTATTATTAATATTCATGGAAGAGAAATTGATTATGTGTGAGAATCAAGTGCCCATGAATTATTATTAATATTCATGAAAAAAAAGTAATTAAGTGTGAGAGTCCATCTCACAATTAGTTTCCTATTTTTTAGGGAAGGTGGAGGATCTCATGGATGGTTGAAATATTTCCTCCTTAAAATCCTTGAG
>JASDQU010713367.1:0-27435 GCA_032191745.1 Picea mariana
TAGGACCTAGGATAACTTGAGGCTTTTCATCTTGCAAATTGATGAAGTCCGTGGGAATTCTTGAGACCTCAGACTGTAAAATCTCAGAGAAGTGTTTCTTGAACCCTTCATGTTTAATTAATTCTGTCAGGGGCATAGGGATTCTGATTTTTTGAATTTCATACTCGAAATTAAAAGAAGATGGGAGCTTGGGGATTTCTCTTATTTCGGGAACACGACTCTGGATAATGGGAGAGAGGGGTTGGGTCTTATTACCTCTACGATTGTCTGTTGATTCATTAGCAGGCTTCTCTGTTCTAGTGAGTTGCTCAGGGGCATCAGGTGCTACTGCCTTCTTCTGGTACCTCAGGTCATACCTGCCTTGGCGGCTACTAGTCTTGTTTTCCTTGCTCAGCTCATTTAGCTGGTTGTCCATGAGAGATTCCTCATATGCTGATTGAGTGAGATGAGGAAAAGGAGGAGTGTCCCCAAAGTAATGGATTTCAGGATCCAGCTCATCTGTTTCCCCTTATTCCCCCTCGGCCACAAAATTGTTTTGAAAAGGGGCCTGAATCTTCTGGTCTTCTCTGTCTCTTCCCTTCTCTCTTTGCACATTCGTGGGAGTAAAATTGTTTGGCCTCCTGAAACCTCCCTTGTTTTCGGCGTTCAGAGGGCCCTTGTATGCTTGCCTCCCTTCCACCCTCATTCTCTCCATCTCTGCAGACAGAGATTTCACCATCCTGGTCAGTTCATCCACTTGAAGGTGGGGCATCGATGGGTCATAAGTCGAGGCTTCCGACCTTCCTTTTCTCCTGTCTGCGTCGGCCTTGTTCCTCAGTCTGTCAGCTGCTAACACATTGGATTCCACCTCTATGGCTGCATCTTGCATTTGAGCTAAGGAGGTGGCTCTTCTTTCTCTCAAAAAAAGGCAGAAATCGGGGCCGAACGTGCTAGCATACAAAATCTTAGCTGAGGTTTTTGAAGGCTTTATCTCGGCAGGGATTTTGTTATACATCTTATTAAATCTTTTGGAGAAGTCAGAGATAGACTCTCCTTCCATTTTCTTCAAGGACCCGAACTCTGTCATGTAATACATGAAATCCTTCCTATCTCCCCACTGCCTCAGGAAAGCACTATCTAGAGCTTCAATCCCAGCAATAGACCCTGGAGCCAATCCTCTAAACCATTTCCTCACCTCGCCATCCAGGCTCTGGATGAAGAATCTCATCCAGACATCTTCATTTTCAATGTTGAGGTTGTCTGCATAACTATAGAAAGAAGCCAGGTGCTCTTCGGAAGTTATGTCTCCTTCCCCAGTAAACTTGGGCATGTATTTCAAGTAATCCCCAACAGGAAGAGGATTCATAGGATGGGGTAGAACTAAGGGAGCATATATGGCAACGACTATGGCGTCCATTCTATTCAGAGGGGGATTAGCACCAGCCATAGGAATATTAGGTGGAGGAGAGCTAGGAGGAGAAGGAGTTCGCGAAGGGGCTACTAGGAATGAGTCTCGAAGTGGAGTGGGAAACAAGAGGGGATTTAAGGAGACGGCTAACGAGCTCAAGTCAGTAGGTGTTTTTCTTTATGCAGGAGTGGTAAAGATAGGAGTGGGGAAATCTTCCGTGGTTCCGAGTTTGGGCCAAGGCATAGTTTCAGAGGAGAGGGGAGTGACAAGGTCTTGTCCCTTCGGTCCCAGACCAGGAGAGGAAAAATCAACAGGAACACTCCCGAAATTTAGGAAACGGGAAACTTCAGAAATAGGTCTGTCAAGAAACTGAGGAGGAGAAAAATGAGTTCCCACAGAAGAATATGGTGGATTACCTTGTTCAGTGGTGGATGCTTCTTGTTCAGAGGCCTTTCCCTTTCTGAGCACCGCTTCTGGATCTGTTTCAGGCGTAGCTAGAGGCAACTGTGGATGAGACCACGTATGCCTGCCTCTAAAAGCCACAATTAATAGAGTAGGTTCTCCCCAACAGAGTCGTCACAATGGAGTCGCCAGGTGCACAACAGCAATCTTGATAATTCTGATATCTAATACACCTTCAGAATCATTTAATCGTTGTCGTTCAATCCCGGGGAAAATATTCAACTTCGTCCCCGGCAACGGCGCCAGAAATGTTAGCGTCAGAAGTCACTCCTGGATTGCAGCAGGAGCGGAGCCCAACGCCCATCAGTTTAATGTCACGTTTTGTTTAATGAGGTGATCAAATGGAGGTTAACTCAAGACGATGTAGCTCTAACTCCGAAACTAGGCCAAGAACGCATGGGCAAGTGAGGTCTTGCATGAACTTCAGACAGTGAGGTGTAGTAAGGGTGAGTAGGGGGAAGACTTATATCATGGAGATGCGAAGGTCTGTAGTAAACATCAGGTTTCTAACAGACTGCAGAAGAAGGCATCCAAACACAAGATCTTCTTGCGCTCAAACACAGAAAACCAGAGAATACAATAATGCATAAATAAATCCTTTATCATGATATAATTGCAATGATCCGCACGAATCATTCGTTCATGAACTCTCTTAGCATGAGACGAAAATTAGACGAAGTAAGAAAAACTGTCTGTCATAAAGCAAGAAATCTCATATGCAGCTGCATAACCAGAGAACTAGAGTCCATGCTAAAATTTTTCAATCGGGAGCTCTGCTCTACCATCGATACTTACAAAATACAAAGACTGAGTCTATATACTCAGGAAAATTCATCTCACAGAGGCTTGTCCAGTCGCCCAAAGCTTAGTGTCCCTTCAGTCAAACTCGTATTGATATCTTCTTTAAATGCCACCTTGACTACGCATGGCTCCTGTAAGGAGGGTAGCTGAGCCATTAAGTGCTCGACTAGTGTGCACAGACTTCTCTGTCGAGTCAAGGACTTCGGCATGGTTTCTTTGAGAAAATGGACACACGGGACCTCTTTGGGAAGACGGCTTGCCAGACCCTCCATCCCCTTACTTAATGAATGAAAGGAGGTTTCAACCACCCGCTCTTGCCGTCATTTACTCTAGGCGAGAAACAATATGGAGATTGGATCCGATGGTGCTTGGAGATCGCAACAATCCTCTCTGTAACTGAACTCGCCGCCTTTGGCCTTCTTTATGCAGCTCCTTCCTCTCCCCAAGTGACCATGGGCTGTGACTATGTGCTTTCGGCGTTCGCGAATATGAAAGGGCTAATCTTTGTTGATTGAAACCGTGATGAGGGATATGCTGAGATGGCTTAATCTGACACCACGCGTCCCTCTAGATCTGACGGCTCTTAACTCTCCCGGCGATACCGTGGGCCCGGGTCCGGGATTCTCCCAGCACCTCGCGCGTCGGAAAATAACGGAGCTGCTCTTTGCGTTTTGGAGTCGCGATGAGCGAAGCACCGAGATGGCTCTATTTGCTGCCAGGTGTCCCCTCTGGATGGACGGCTGAAAATACCTCGTGATACCGCGGGCCCCACTTTCTACGCTTTCGGCGCTATCGGGGTTCGGGGTTTCACGATGTTGAACAACATGAAACTCTCACCCCATGAACTCCCGACCGCCGAAACGACGACGCGGCCAGATCTTGCGACACGCGTCCTTAGGATGAATGGACGAGGGGGCATTCGATATTTACAGGGGAGCCGCCCTTGTTTGCAGGCTCGCTTGATATGACCCAGGGCTGAGACCGTGGGCTCGGCGCCAAAGGCGCTTTCGGCGTTTCGCTGATCGGTACTTCCAAGTGCAATGAGCTGAGGGCTCCCTGTTCCTCGAAACCCCGATCCGCGATATGCCGACAGGCTGCCACCTGTCCCAGCTAGATCGGACGACCCGAACCTGCTATGAAATACGAGAGTTGTCCTTTGCGCTAAACCTTGGGCAATTCGGTAGCTCCGAAAACCCGGTGACCGTCAATCTGCTTTGTAAATAGATCTTGGATGCTGTCGACGACATTTTGTCCGCTCGCTTGACCTGCTACTTGGAAAAACAGGTATTCTCCCATGCTGCGCTTGGGCATTTTGTGTGCAATCTATAGACCTGGGTGCTTCTGCGCCTAATGACAAAAATAATCGCTAACATGTTGTATAAATAATTTTTTTGTAATTTGATTTTTTTTAAGTTATATTTATTTTTTAACCTAATTTAAAGGACAAGTCTAAATATTCTATTTTTTGGCAATGGTCATCAAAATCCAGCTATAAAATTGTTGGTAAAATTACAATTTTGAATTATTGAAATTGCATTTTTAAATGTATAAATGGATTCAACATCTTAGAAAAACTCTATTACACCAAAAATATGATATTTACGATTTAAACAAAACTAATAATTTTTTTTTATCTAATTTAAACAAAACTAATAAAGTAATGGATGTTGTAGTTGTTAAGCTTATGACGTATGCTTAACATGCGTCTTTTCCGTGACCATACGGACCTGTGTCTATTTTCAGTCATAGTAGGCCTTACGGACCATGACATAACTTTTTGTGCTTATCTTGCAACATATGAACGTACCATCTCAAAAATCTTATTTTTACTTGATCGTAGAAGAGTATTATATTAGCTTTTACATGATTTCCTGCTGTTTCTTTCGAGATCGGAATATAAAAAAACCTCTCAGAATAAGTTGTATACATGCTTTAAATAATGAATTTTCACAATACAATTATCTACGGTCATGTCACATTGTTTTCTTCTTCCAAAGAAACAGCTACAGGTTTGAAATGAGAAAATTTGCAAACGTGCAGTCGCCTTAGACCATTTCGCTTGCTATCTGAGTGAAGCTGCACAGTAACAAAGATAGCTTCCCTACCCTATGTCTGTGTCATTATAATAAAAGTTTGGCATCCATCTGATACCAAATGTTATATATATATATATAAAATGAGCCATGATGTGTAGATTAGTTGATTTGTGTAGGGTTTAGTTTTTATCAGGTCATTGGATATGACTTCTAATTACACTGAGTCTCGCACAATCATGTTGACAGCATTTCACTTACAGGCAGATCGTTCTTACATTTAGCAATGGGACTGGTCCATGCCTAGGCTCAGCTTAACTTGAAAAATATACAATCTTGTTGACAACATTCCATTCATGGAAAGATAGTTCTTCCAATCAACATTGGAGCTGATCCAATCTAAGCTTAACTTGAAAAATACACAATCTTGTTGACAACATTCCATTCATGAAAAGATAATTCTTCCAACCAACATTAAAGCTGATCCAACCTAACTTGATATATATATATATATATATATATATATATATATATATATATATATATATTTCCTTTACATATTCAACATCAATCCCAAATGTAGGATTAAAAGAAATTGAGTGTTTGATTTTAAAAAAAGATTGACTAATACTTGTAGTGAATTTTTTATTTTGAATTTTTTCAATAAATTGATTATACAAATATTTGTGAAATCATTATTTTATATTGATTAAATTATATTTTTTAATATATAGATGGGTTTGGCACCTAAAATCCTCATAACATTTTTATTATACAAATTCAATTTACTTATATATACTTTCAACAATTTTTCATCAAATTTTAAGTAAATTTTATATAAAATTAATTAAAAAAATATATCAAAATAATAATAATAAAAATAAAAATATTTATACTTACTTTTAAAAAGTACTTATTTCATATATTAAAGTGAAAAGCTTTTTTATAAATCTTTTTATTTCAAGTTTTTTTGAAACTACGGGTTTTGCTTTAGTCTAAAGATTCGAGATTTTTTCTATTTAATTTTACTGGAAATCCCATTAAAAAATATTTGGATGTGGAGAGTGGCTAGGCAGTTTTATTTCAAGTTTTATATACGGCTGAAGTGATACGTTTTTTGATAAGTATTTTTATTTCAAGTTTTATATTTCGTTAAAAGCATTGAAGTGACAAAAGTCTTTGTTAGGGAAAATTAATGAATTTTGATGTTAAAAGCATTGAAGTGAAGAAGTCTTTGTTTGGGAAAAATAATGAATTTTAAATAATTATAAAAAAAATCTGTACACTGAAATGGCAAATTCATTTTCCCAAATTTTTTATGTTGTTATAACAAGATCTGTCTCACCACATTGCTATCTTGCACAAAGAGTTTTTTTCCATTTCCCTATGCAGACTTGTCATCCCTTTTTGATGAATCTAGAATTAGAAATACACAATTTTCCACATATACGCGCCCTATCTACTATATAGCATGCGTATACGTAGGTTGCTCCACTACAACCCGCGTACATCGGGATTTGTGCCAGACAATACAAAAATGAAGTTGGGTTTCCATGTCACGATAGGAGATCTCTGATCCTTGGCCTTCCATATACTGGAAACGTTCCGACTCGACCCTTCAATTTGCATTTTGAAGGCAATAAGAACACAATTTCGAGCTATGGAAAAGAGGAGAAAGATTTCAGCTTTGAGAGCAAAGTTACTCTAGAGAAATTACTTCATATTGAGTTTGCATCCCTTTGTCCCTCAAATCTGAACACAGTGTTCAGCCCCCAAGCTCTTTTCCTATTGATTGAGAGAACCTCATTGTCTCTTTTCTATGAGCTTTCCTTTGGTGGAGGATTGAAGTGGTGGAGGCCCAATTGGAAGGAACTTGGTTTCTTGATTTCGAACCGTGCCGATACAGAAGTCTGTAATGTTGTCACTTCTGCGGATTATTCATTAATAGAATACTCATTTCCCGTCCTATTGGTATTGTACAAATATATGATTATTATCCATGGGCATATTTGTAATGTTTATTAATGGATTATGTTTTCTGATGTGCTAACCCCTTTTGTATTATCACTATATACTTGCTCTACTTGTTTGTTGAGAACTTGTTGGAGGTACAAAGCTTTGGGTCAAAGTGCTCAAAAGTGGAACATCATCGAACGTTGGATCGAGGTAGACTTCATTCTTATCTCCCACATTAGCTTATATAGCATATGTTGAAATTGAGTTGATTTCTGTAGTCATACCTGTTTGTTGTGGTTTACCCTGGCCATAGAGAGTTTTTCCCTCGTAACAGAATTGGTGACCATACTAGGGAGACTTCTTCCTTCTAAGGGTGCAAGTAATTTTTCTTCTTGCATTGCTCTTTTTCCTTTGTGTTTCTTGTCGTATCACTGCTTGACAGATTCTATTCACTCTTGGTCTGAGTTTTCGGCCTTTTGCCTTTTCCTGGCCTTGTTTTAAAGCCTGTACATGCCTTTTGCCTTGACAATCACGTATACATGCGTGCTGTCTCACTACAAGCTGCGTATATACGCACTTTTCTCATGAATAGTTGCGTATACCACTTTCCCTTGTGTGTTTACTTGGTTTAGTGATTGTTGGGTGGGATTTGATGATTGTCGAGCCTTCTTAGGTCTTTGTAGTGCCTGTTGAGATTCTCTGGGTCGACAAGAAACCTATTTGTAGTTGAATTTTTAGGGCATAGTCTTTCTCATCATTTTTCATTTTTTATTTGTCCTTGAACTTTGGGCTATTGCTTGGCTACTTGGTATTCTGCTTGAGTCATTCCATTTATACACAGTAGAATTTATATATCAGGTTGTTTTTCAGTCCATGCATTTTCTCTTTAATATATTGAAAATACAAAAAAATAGGCATTTTATATTGCTTGGCATTTTTTTCTTTTGAAACTTTATCATTAGCTTAGTGCATTTAGTGAAAGATTGCATTTTACTTCTGAATTGCAGAGTTGAAATTGAAAATTGCATTGTTGTTATATGCATATCATTCATTGAATAGTTAAAATTAGACTTTGCATTAAATTTATATTTATTTGCTTGTAGAGTCATAATATCATGAGTTTCACTTCCATACCCTTTTGAGTAATCACGACCAATAAAATTTATGCTTTAAACTAAAATTGATTAGTCACGATTTTATTTTTAGGGTGCAGAAACTAGTCTAGGATTTAGTGCCTTGGAATAGGATTTTGTGAGTAAAATTCTCCAAGGCAATTAAATCAATATATGTGTCTGAGACAGGGAGTTGATAAGTCCATTGTATAATTGGTAAGATTAGGAGGCTCCACTCACACCGGAGTTAATCACGAGGTCACGTGAAGTTAGTTGAAGGGATAACCCTCAGATACTCACCTAGCGTCAGAGCTATTTCTATGGATTTATTTGTATTTAGGGATCTTGCTAGTACCCATACCTCTATGAGAGGCAGTGCTTTCAAGGTTTCGGGCTTTGCTACCTTGCCCATACAGTAATCCAGAGTTACAACCGCTCGCATGTACATCATCTATACAGTGTTTTATTAGTTGCTTGACTTAGGTATCTCATAGGTTACTTGTAGGGGTTATTCTGCTTGTATCCTGGGTCAGATAAGGGTTGAACAACACACAACCTTTATGGAAGATTACCTCTCCAGGGGGATTTGACCGACTGGCTGTTAAGTCCACGAGGGCCCCTATAACTGATTATGTTACCTCCAAACATTAGCGGGGAGTTTCAGGTCCCTCTTGTATGAGACATATCTTCTTTAGCAAAGGAGGCCACTCAACCACTTTAGCTCATTTGCATGCATATTGGTCGTTTGAATTTTTGGTATGCTCTTTGATTATTAGCTGACCATAGGATTTCGTTCTAAGTCTTTGCTATCATGGATAGTGGAGTTCCTTTACTCCCTCGTTTACTACTACCCCCCCATGATGTTCATGGGGGAAAATCCATCCGTTTTTTATAATGGTACGTAGAATTATGGTACTCAGTCAATGCCTTGGGTCTCTAATCATTTTTATCATGGTATGTATGATATGTCATCACACTTGCCATCCTCTATCTCTCCTCCTTATGCGAATACAATTTTTGGGTCTGGGGGCATGATGCCTCCTTCTTATCCCTCTTCGTTTGGTGGGAGTCATATCCTTCAAACACCTCTTACGGTAGGAGGTTGGAATATTCCTTCCTACGAATCCACTATGTGAGAAGTAAGTGCCCAACTATGCAATCATTCTACTTATTACACTTTGTCCACCTATCCTTCTTCCGCCATGTCGGTTCCTACGAACACTTTTCCCATGGCTGACCTCCATCTGTCCTCTAGTGTTTCATCTGGGGGAAGTTATTCTTGTAGTATGGGAAACCCCGTTCATGAAGTTCCTTCATCCGGGGGAAACATATATCCTCACGTGAGTGACCCTTGTCATGTTGCTATATCTTCGCAAGCAACTTCCTCAGTGTCCATGCCCTTACAACCCTTTATGAATTAGTATGGACGAGGATATTATCCTGCTGGACAGGGACAGGGTATAAACCAGGATCCTTCCTGCCCTACAATTTCTCAAAACCAATCTTTCCTTGGACCTTGGTCTCAAATGCCGCAATTCATCACTTCCACGAGTCCGGTCACTGCTAGTCATACTGGAGCTCCATCTCCTACCTCTGCTAGTCATGTTGGAGATTGGTCGACAACCTCTACAAGTCACGTTGAATACTTGCAACTAATCATTGGAAGTCATGTTGGGGGCACAAGTCCAGTCACTACGTGTCATATTGGCATTATATCACCAACCTGTGCTACTGATGTTGGAGATTGGTAGACAACCTTTATGAGTCATGTTGAAGACCTGCAACCAGCCACTGCAAGTCATGCTGGGGGCACATGTTTGGTCACTGCTGGTCACACTGCACATACATCACCAACCTATGCTAGTCATGTTGGGGATCCATCGCCAACCAATGAGAGTCATGTTGGAGATTTGCTACTAGCCTCTACAATTCAGGCTGAGAGCATGTCTCCAACCACTATAAGTTATGTTGTGGGCATTCATATGATTGAGAAGCCTAGACGTCTCAGACGTAAGCCTATATTCCTTTGTAGGACTTGTGAAGGAAGTCACCTTACTCATTTGTGTCCTGTTACTATTGGGATACCAGAATCATGGGGCTCACCTAAGGGCCCTTCGGTTTCTGAGCCATATATGGTTTCACAACACTTTGTTCCTTCTTTGGTTGATGCAATAGTCATGCCGATGCAATCTTCAGCTGACACCCCTTTTCTTTTAGGGGTCGATGCATCCCCTCTCCTTGTTGTCTCACATCCCATTCAACTTGTGGTTGTGTCGATGGAATCTTTGGCCGACACCTCTCTTATGTTCGGGGGTGATGCGTCTCTTTACCTTGTTGTCTCGCATCTTGTTCAACAAACAGTTGTGTCGATGCAATCTTTGGCCAACAACACTCATGTTTTTTGGGGTGATACGCTTCTTGACCTTGTTGTCTCGCATGCTATTCAACCAATGGTTGAGGAAGTGGTCGTGTCGATGCAATATTCGATTGACCCCACTCTTCTCTTGGAGAGTGACAAGTCTAAGGAAGCGGTCATGCCAATGCAATTTTTGGTCGATCCTGCTCTTCAGGTTCTGGTTCTATACCTTCTATGCGATGTCCCTAGCATTTCTAGTACTTCACCTTCTGAATAAGAGAGAGTTTTACTCTTCCTGAATTCTCTCCCTCCATGTCTTAACGAGGTTCCCTTTGATTGGGATGGTCTTGTGGGGTATCCAATGCCTTCGCCTATGTCTTTGATAGGAAAATACATTATCTGATATAACATAGAGACGATAACCTCCATTAGCACTTGGAGAGATTTGGGTCTTCCTTAACTTGTGTCAGTTCTTCGTAAGACACTGAAATTCAATAGAAGGTCCGCACAGGAGCCTTGGCCTCCCCCATGACTTGCCACCTAGAATATCCCTAATGAGTCTTAGTTAAGCTCTTTTCCGACTCGTCTAAAAAACCGAAAAGATTTCCCAGTGATTTGTCCCTTTCACACTCGTTAAATTGGATTTGAAAGGCCATGAGTCTTAGTTAAGCTCTTTTCCAACTTGTCTAAAAAACTGAAAAGATTGTTGAGTGATTTGTCCCTTTCACACTCGTTAAATTGGATTTGAAAGGTCATGAGTCTTAGTTAAGCTCCTTTCCGACTCGTTACCAAAAATAGAAAATATCGTCATGTGAACTTTTCTTTTTCACACTCATAAATTGGATTTGAAAAGGCATCTATTTGGCACAAGTTTACCCCTTTTTCACACCAAGTAGACTAAAAGACATAAAAATGAACATTTTTTGGCATTAAGTTGTGATTGCATCTCATGCCCTCGCTTGCAGTATTGAGCCTTTAGTTGGTTCTCGCTTTCCGTTATAAACCATTGCCTAAGCAATTTCTGTACCCTCAACCAAGTAGAGCCCTGTTTATATCCTTCTCAATTTGACACCCTATACCCTAGAGGGAACATCACCCTGAGTGTCCATCTCCCGCATGCATTTCCTTGCATTGAGCATAGGTATGTTCCACTGCTAGAACTAGTTTTGCTTACTTGCGACACTCGTTTCCTCCTCTGTATCATAGCATTCATTTATTATGAAAAAACAAAAAAGTACGGGCGGGAAGGGAGTACTATATTATAATTGGTAGCAATCGTATTGCCTTTGAACAGAGCACAAAGTTATTGAGTCCTTGTGTCATCATAATTTTGGGTTTAGCATGGCCTTAGGAAGCTGATCTCGTCACAGATTTTTCTCTACAGACTGGTTACTCTTCTAGTCCCTATAGAGAACATTATTGATGCCTCCTGCATCAAATAGTTACATCATTGAGTCTATGTTGTCGGAGTCTACCACATGTCTCATGCTCTCATTCAAAGGAAGTCTATCAACATGTGTTGGCCATTCCTCATAAATCTTGACTTTGCATGTCGAACATACCCTCAATTTGTCTTAGAATCAAATGATACTATGGTCTTATCATGCACCCTGGCCCTACTTTCATCATTGTTAGGTCACCTTGTACCCAACAATCGACATTTTATCATTGGTTGTTGACTAGGTGGTTTCCCTTGTGTTCGACGGTAAGACATATATTCACACTTTAGGATTCGTGCAGTGTCTTGGATGCCATTAGCCTTATTGGTGGTTTCCTTGCCTTTGTCAGCAGTTTTCATCATTGGTTTCTATTCAGAGGGTATTTTTCATGTACCGCTTGCATTTGGCACACGCGAAAGACGCACAGGGTCATTGGTTCGTGAACATTTTCTTCACCCGATCTCCACCAAATTATGAAGCTCCTGCTTTGTTCCTCATGCTGATTGATGAGAGATGCCTTAATGCTCTCCTTTCAGTGGGTCTCTTTCCATCGAATTCAGCTCATTTATTCTGGCTATGGGATCTAGATTTTTATGACTACCTTGAGGCTTGCAGTCATTAGTGGCAAGCTCTCTCGCCATTGACAGATGGGAATACATCAATTTCTCTTGATCAATGGATTCCTCAAGTGTTCGACACCGACTCCCTTATTCACACTTGTAGGAATGTGCTTAGTGCCTTGATACCTACTTTCATTATTGGTAGACTGTCTCGTGTTTGTTAATAGTATACCTCAATGACTGGTAATAAAATGATGTCTCATCGTGTTCGACCTCAAGTCCTTTATTCACATGATGTAGACTTGTACCCTTGGCGGATAGTGTAGAAGACTTGAAGACATCATTAAATGGCCGCAGCTTTCCTAAGTTGTTGATTCCTTTTCTTTGGACCAGTACCTATATGACTTCAATGATCATGGGAGATCATATTGTACTCCATGGTATACATATATCTTCAAATTGGTTTTGATACTGGTTCTACTGGGCCTTGTTCATAACTATGACATTTTTTGGCATTTAACTGCATTTGTATTTTCCTATTCATTGCCACATACACTTATTTGGTATATTTTCCACATGAATCTATATTGTATTCTTGGCAGCCATGTATGCAAAGTCAGTACAGAATGTAATGAGTTCATCCAGTTGGTTCTCTACCACTCCACTCCTGGTTTATTTATAATGTATTTCGGCCATCGCAGATACTCCTATGATCTCACACATTAGGGGGCATCTGTTATAGCAAGATTTGCCTCACCATTTCTATCTTGCACAAAGTGCCTTTTTCCATTTCCCTATGGAGACTTGTCATCCCTTTTTCATGAATCCAGAGCTAAAAATACATAATTTTCCACATATTCGTGCCCTATCTACTATACAACATGTGTATACACAGGATTCTCCACTATAGCCCGTGTACATCGGGATTTGTGCTAGAAAATTCAAAAATGAAGTCAGGTTTCCATGTCACAATGGGATATCTATGATCCTTGGCCTTCCATATACTGGAAACGTTCCGACTTAGCTCTTTAGTTTCATTTTGAAGGCTATAAGAGCACAATTCCAAGCTATGGAAAAGAGGAGAAAGCATTCAACTTTGAGAGAAAAGTTACTCTTGAGAAATTACTTCATATTGAGTCTGCATCCCTTTGTCCCTCAAGTCTAAACACAGTGTTCAGCCCCCAAGATATTCCCTCTTGATTGAGAGAACCTCATTGTCTCTTTTCTATGAGCTTGCCTTTGGTGGAAGATTGAAGTGGTGGAGGCCTAGTTGGAAGGAACTTGGTTTCTTGGTTTCGAACTGTGCCGAAATGAAAGTCTATAATGTTGCACTTATGTTGATCATTCATTAATATAAATACTCCTTTCCCATCCTATTGGTATCATACAAATATATGATTATTATCCATGGGCATATTTGTAATGTTTATTAATGGATTATGCTGTCGGATGTGCTAACCCCTTTTGTATTATCACTATATACTTTCTCTTCTTGTTTGTTGAGAACTTGTTGCAGGTACACAGATTTGGGTCAAAGTGCTCAAAAGTGGAACATCATCGAACATTGGATCGAGGTAGGCTTATTTCTTATCTCACACATTAGTTTATATAGAATATGTTGGAATTGAGTTAATTTCTACAATCATACCTGTCTGTTGTGGTTTACCCTGGCCATAAAGAGTTTTTCCCTCGTAATGTATGTTGTTCCAAATATTGAAATGATAGAATCTTTGTTCTCTGTAGAAGAATTTTTATTTAATATTTATACTAGAATACCTTCAAGTGGGGAAAGGAAAAGCTGAAAAAAACTGAGTAACATATGTTTTAATGACCATCATATGTGAGAAAACAAACAATGAAACAAAGATAATATAGATAATTGCATGGTGAAATAAATTTTTCCAGGTATATAACAAAAATAAAAGATGTTACATGTGTACATTTTTTAATTCTAGATATCATGTAAAGGTATTTGCTACCCAAATATCAATTCATAATTTGTTATGAAAATAAAATAAAATAGAAGGCCACTTTTATTACCATGTCTTCCATCTTAGAATCAATTTCACAAGCAATTTTGATATATATGCTCCAACAGAGAGAGCATTTGGTATAAAAATAGTAGTATGTTTTTCATTCCAACTTGTACATAAGAAAGGATTCACTTAAATCCACAAGTAAATCCACATTTACATGTAGTGGGAGGAATCAATGAACAAAACAAGATCTCTACATGTATTGTCAAATCCTGGCATACTAGCACAATAGGTAGGGGGTACTTCTACAGGGGTAGATTTGGTAAAAGTACACCGCCATAGATTCTAATTCAAATCCTCCATGTGGTGTTGACATTGAATTGGAAATTCAAATAAAATCTTTGAGGATCCTTGTGAGGGATTTGTTTACAACAGGGGGAATCTTGTGAGGGATCTGATGAATATATAATCCCGATCTCTATATATAACTACTTTTGCAAATTCGATACCTATACCTAGAGTGTGCATTATAAGGTTTGTGGGTTCTCCAATTGGCCCTAAGACAAAAAAAGATCGACTCTATCTTGGCACCCTCAAAGAGCTCGTAAGATGGTTATTCATAAGGAAAATCCATGACGACCAAGGGATGGAAGGTGCATATTGTACTGGCTTTGGTATAGGTGAATTATAATGGTTATCATGTCATAACAAAGTTGGCATTGATGGTGCAAATGAAGCATGTTTAATGTGTTTTGGGGCCTTTGGGTACTCTCATTTCTTATCCCTATTGCCTATTGCAAAGAAAAGTAGCATCAAGTCCTTGATTGATTATTTTAAGGAAGAGGTTCTCTACCAATTTCATTGTTTGTTTGGGCCCTCTTGCAACCCACTAGATGTCCCTTGTGAAACCCTTATCACAAATAGCCACATTCACATCCACATGTTAGATCACTTGCCGTAGAACTCATTGTTTCCATGGTACATGCTTCAAATTTATAGATAGCCACACTTGCTTCTCTTATTTTGTTACCTCTCCTCAAATACCGTAACCTACTTTGCTTTTCTCTTTCCGCTGAGATACTCTAATCCTATGTCTATGGCCACCTTATGTATACCTTAGGATATAGTTCTTATCCTATGTATTATATGCTTAGTGAAGTTTTAGGGTTATGGTAGAAATGTTCTTGATTAGGTATCATTAAGTGTTATATGATGGTTATCATAATTGTATTATTTATTGTGTATTATTATGTGAACACAATGGTTCGACTTCTACATTATTATGGGAACACGATGGTTTGAATTCTAGTTCTAACCTTTTACATTGTTTCTTAATTTCATTGAATATTGTATTGTTCTTTATATTCTTATACTTTCATGTTCTTTATATTCTTTTAATTGGTATCCAAGTCATATATTATCAAAATAGTAAAAGAAATATATTAACATATTATTAATTCTTTAAATGTCCATTTCTACGAGAGTAATTATAATCTTGAGGGCCTAGTGACTCTAAGGTAATTACCCATGGGACACATGAGACTCAAAATCCACCATTAAAGGAAAATATACATATTGTGCTCTAAAGGGAAAAACTAAACATATAAGCTCCAAGGTAATTATCCATGGGATAGATGAGATTCACCATCCATAATGAAAATAAGATATGCATGTTATGCTTAAAAAAATGGGTGAGACTTAAAATAAAATTATTAAAAGAGATATATGAACATATTATTAATTATTTAGATGTCCATTTCTACTATATAAATTATAGTTTTAAAATACAGGTGGCTCCAAAGGTAATTATCCATGGGATAGATGAGAAGTATCACAATTAAAGGAAGGTATGCATATTATGTTTCAAAGGAAAGGCTAGGAAATGTCGAAAACCAATATAAAATTTCCATCTGTTATTTAACAACTAACCAATATGTTATCGCCATGTTTTCTTCTCACCGACATAAAATTGTAACTATTCAAATAGGCATCCCTCCATAGGAAGGAACAAATCAAAAGTTTCCATCTGTTAGCAATTAGCCAATCTACTATCACCACATATTTTTCTCTTCACCTACTCAAAATTGAGTTGTTCAAATAGGCGGCCCTCCTCTGGAAGGAACAAAGACAATTCAAGACAAAGCAGTTCCTCCTCGCCCTCCCTCTGGTCAAAGGAGTAGTTCCTCCTCGTTTAGATACAATGGGGAAGGTAAAGGAACTTTTATGTAGTTCAAGCTCCATATCAAGCGAGATCCTGTGTTGATTTCACCTTATGTTCCCGCTATCCCACATGTTCTAATCCAGGATCAAACTCTTTTTTTAGTAAGTAATGTCAGAGACATAGAGGTTATCAATGAAGTATTGCATGAGTTAGCTTTGGAGAAGTATTGGTTTTCTCATGATAGAAGGTTATTACTCATGCGATAACGATAGAAGAAATAGTTCTGGTCAGGACTTTCCATCCATATTTCTTTCCTGCCTTTCCCTATCTTGTTGTAACACTCTGGTTTTATAGTGGCAACATGCATGATCGATCATGCATTTCCCTATCTTTTTATAACACTATGGTTTTATAGAGGCAACATGTGTGATCAATAGCTTAATGGTTTGTATTAATGGAAAGGTGATGCATTTTTTCCTTTAAAGAATGTTTCATGTTGCAACCCTGGGATGGTACGATATAAAAATGAAGAATCTACCCTATGCTTGTGTGAAATCAAACTTCTTTGTTCAATTTAATTCTCTCTTTCCCCTTGAACTAGGGTGACTCTGGTGATTATCGACCAGTGTCCTACTGGAATATGATCTCGTTCTGGAAAAATAAACTTTGATCTCAGCGGCAATAGCTTCATAGACATGGCATCTGCTGGTGCATATTTAGATTTTCTTAACACTGGGGTTTTATCTATTTTTCTCAGACATGTACCTTAGAATATTAGGAAAGAACATTGCATTTTTTGTTAACGCTGAAGAGGGGAAAAGGAAACTCTGAAATGAATCAAGGTGGTTATGTTGTTCAAAGATTAAGGGATTTGTTTTTTGGATGGAAAGTGAATACTTCAAAAGGTATTTGAACAAGGGTAAATGTAAGTGGACATATGATGGGAGGATGTGAAACTCTCGTTCATGACTAAATCAACCTCAATTGGTGTTTCTAATCTCCCAAAGACTATTGTAATATAAGGAAATGAAAGGTTGTTGTTATGTATTAAGGAATTTTTGTTGGTCCTATTACCTCCTTGTTCTACACATTCTCCATGATGCATAGATTTCCCTGATTATCGATCCAGGGAAAGACTTGTGGTATCTGGAAAGAGGTAGCATGACCATAAGAAAAAGAGAGCATAACTGTACTTAGTCTTGGGAAATCAATTTCTGGGATTCTTTAGTACTTCCTTGAACTGGACATGGGTGCAAGGATGTTATTTTATGCAACCATTATTGTTCAATGGTGAGCCTCTGATTAGAGTCACATATTCTCCCTCCTTTTTGTATGTTTATTGTAGTTCAATTCTACCCTCATATATATAAATTAATAAATCTATCTCAAATGATGCAGGAGCATCGCCTTCAAATTCAAAGACGCAAGCGTGGAGGCAGGGATATGACATCTCGACATGGAAGAATTTCAAATCAACATTTTACTCATAAGTAAATCGAGTTGTTGAGATATTTTGGAAACAACATTTTTTAATATATCTTGGTTGTAAAGTCTTATACGACTGTAAGGAGTTACAGATATAGAGTGTTGGTTCTTATTGGGTAATAACTGATAGTTATTGTAATAGGACAAGTTAGGAAACTGCTAAGGCCTGATAAGATAGGTTGCATACAGGACGGAGAGAACTCGTGGAGCTAGTCCTTAGATATTTTGTTGTTGTATTGTAATAGAGATAAGGAGAGAGAGATCAGTAGAGACAAAATAGAGTAGAAGAAAGACACAGTGAAGAACTACAATACTAAGTAATTTGTTTCATGAATGAATAGAATAGACAGAATTGTCCAAATCCTTTGGACTGTGTTCATTTTGATGTGTGATTGAATGAATGTTGCATTCTGTGTGTGTGATTTAGTTCATTTAGTTCATGTATGATTATTAAGATTTAATCGTATGAGGTTGAGACAAAACTAGATAATTTTCAATTGTTTCTCTTCTGAAACTCGTATGTAAGGTGTGCATCTCATACGCAAGGAGTGTGTCAACAGAGTCTCGGATTGAATCAAAGGATTTCAGAGAGAACAAAGGGAACTTAGACCAGGTGCAAGGAGTGCACATCATCAAGGAGTGACCAAGCGTCGAAGAACTAGGATAGAGGAACATAAGGAGTGCAGGAAGAATTTCTTCGAACTGAGTTATTGAAATCCCAGGAACACAAGGAGTGTGTTGGAAATCAAAATCTTCAAGGATGTCAATATTAGAAGAGATAGTTCTTTTCAAAAGTGCAGACGAGGTCCAAGAGACAGACTCATAGGAGGAGAAAAGGTCAAAACCTTTGAACACTTAGAAAATATTCTAAGTCATAAGAAATAAGAAGCTCAAGAGGAGGAGCGACAGTATCCATTGGATCATAGTGCAGGGGACCAACAACCATATGATCAAAGAAAGGTGCACAAACCTTAGCGCTTTGCACATGCAAAAGAGTGAACTTACCAAAGTTCTGAAGTCCCGAAGTAATTTGGGATTGTCTATCGTCAAGAAGGACAGGTGGTGCAAGATTCACAACTCCAGAAGTTCATGGACCAGGGGGATGTGAGGTAGTTGAAGTAGATCCTGATCATTGATCACCAGGAGATACGTGTCTGTAGATCAGTGGCTTCGGGGAAATCACTTCGAGAGTTTCATTTGAGAGTTGAAACTCCCAAAATCCGAAGTGCCAAGGAGATATCAATCGTTAGATCCATAAGATAGGTGGCGTGAATCTATGGACTCCGGGTAAAGACTCGAAGTAATTCATAGCCATCATATTTAGGGTGAGACATGGTGCAAATCTGTGGACTCTGTGTAACGACCCAAAGTAAATCTCAACAGTATGATTCAAGTGGACACGTGGTACAATTCTGCATACTTCAATGGAAAGTGAAAGTTGAGAATTGAGAAATTTGAAGTCTGAAGACCCGAAGGGACTGCAGCGATCAGATTAGCAGGAGCCACACGTTAGTGGATTACCAACTACAAATAAAAGAAATTGGGAAAATAGTTGAGATTTAAGATTTCCAAAGTCTGGAATCCCGAAACGATCATAACCATCAATTGAAGAGAGCACGTGGTAGAAGATCTGTCATTGTGGGAGAAAGCAAGGCTTGAGAGTTGAAAACTCTGAACACCGAATCACGAAGAAAATCCCACCCATTGATTTGAAAAGGTCAGATCTGATCCATAGACTTGGAAGGGACATATAATATCCCCAGGTAGTGCCCCAGTTATATTATGCATTGTAATCATGTTTTGTAGGCTGGTGAGCCGAGTATTGATAAGTTGGTGGGCTTATGTGTTTATTAGTCCGGAGAGCCTAAGTGTTAATCCCAGGAGCCTGATTTTGTATATGTAATTATGCAGATCATTAATATAATATATAAACATCATTGTGTGTCAACCAACCACGAAGAAAGAGTGATGGGAGACTAAGATTCCACAGTATGGGTAAGGGAGAGGGGGTTGGGAGGTTGGAAGACGGGCTAAGCTTGAGGGCTTATTCCAAAGTGGTGTGAAAGGTATGTTTTTATCCTAGGTCCTGGGAGAGGCAACTCATGTAGCCCCAACATGTGCAAAAGGGAACGCATACTTGATGGAGTGCATGCAGCTTCATGGGCAACATGTGTCGGCCCAAGAAAATGCAATTTTACACAAGAATTGAGTTGGGATGGGGGTTCATCCTCCATTATGCCATCAATTGTCTGAACTATTGGAGTCTGTGAATGACCTCTGCTTAATTTTTATGTCACACAATCTTGAAAACTAGAACCAAAAGTCATTGGAATCCTTCTCGAGAACCGTTTTGTCTCTATGCTGGACCTCTTCATAGCCACGCACCTATGAAGTTGACCCGTGTCTTCTGTGAAACCTGAGCAATTTTCTATGTCATCTGTGTTATAACTGTGGGTTGTTGTGGCCACACAGTCCCTTGGATGAGTATGATTGGATACCGTCATTTGTTCCTTGTTGAGCCTTGCTGTCCCCCTTGTGTTGGAACATAGCTGAAGAAGCAGACTGTCAGGCCTGTGTGCAACACTCTCTCCAGGTGAGAGAGGTGGTTGTGGTTGAAGAAGCAGGTTTTCAGGCATGTGAGTGAATCTCTCTAGGTGAGAGAGTGTGCAAAGGGAGTGAGAACTCCTGGAAGGAGTCTTGTAGCTTCCTTAGAGCTCAGAGAATTCTGGTCTGGTCTATTGCTGAATCCCAAGGCAAGGGAGGTTTAGCAGCTGAAGGAATGTCTTGGTGACAGTGAAGGTGTATTATCTTGGGGTGGGACATGCATGTGGGGAATAAGAGTCTATGATCAGTGGGAATAAGTGGCTCCTGGGAGAGAATCCTTCCTAATAAACTATGTCTCTTCCGTTGACCTTGCCTAGCCTAGGATTCCCTTGCCCAGTGGAGCTTAGTCCTAGCTCGGGTGTGACCTACTGCTGAGAGTGATGAGCAGTGCAGTCTAAGGCTGGGAGGTTCATGGAAGGTCTGGACACAGTTGGTGGTGTATTACAGTTTCAAAGATAAGTGTCATTATGTGTTTTAATTATGTACTTAATTAAAATGCATGTTCTGTGATACTTGTAATATTATCATGTATTTTGTTGCTAGTTTGAATTGTTGTTAATTATGTTTAAGTCTATATCAAAATAGTAAATCCATGTCAAATGTCTTAATTTGATTTAATGCTTATTCTTTATAAATAATGCATGTTATATATTTAAGTATGAGAATGATTCCGCTAAGTAGTGTTTCCCGACAAGTGGGTTGATCGTTGGGGACGTTACAATATGGTATCACAGCCATGTTGTCAACGCTAAGCCTAGATGGGCCGGATAAGTGGTATTTGGACCCAAGGTTGTGAGTGGAAATGGTGTTCGAAGGAACCAGTTTCGAACCTTAGATTGTTTCTGAGTGCCAAGGGGTTACATTGGTCATGTTACGAAGCTCGGGAGGAGTAGCGGTAGAATAAAATCACAGTCGATGTGGTATTTGACCAGAGAGAGAGAGTGCTCAACACTTGGGGTGTTGGAGCCGTAGGATCTGTTCAGACGGAAGGGAAATTCAGTACAACCGTCAGATCTGGAGAAGGTACAGGTGGTTTATCATAGAAGCCCTTCAAAATTCGAAAATCGAGAGAAGCGGGGTGCATGGAGGCATAAATACCCAAAACCCAAAACCCCAAAGTCCTGAGGGATATCTACATCATAGATCTGGAGAAAAGAGCTTGACCATTGGATCAAGTAGAAGAGCATATTGTAATTTCGGGAGTTCGGCTTGACCGTTGCACAAACTCCCGAAGTCCGAAGTTTCGAAGCGAAAGCGTAGATGTGGTGGGGCTGGATGATGTCGCTAGTATTTCGCCATGTGGAATATTGTGTGAGCAGGGTTAGTGGGGCCCGAGTTTACATAACATAGTTATGGGTCGGAGGATCCACAACGACATTGATCACGATACATCAAGATCAACGACCAAGAGACAATGTGGGGACCCAAGTCGCATGGAAGATAATTATCCAAGGTACTCCCACAATTCAAGCCATGGTTTCACTGAGGGGTTACGTGTCAGCGTCAAGAGAATTGCGAAATGAAGGGCGGGTTACACCAAAACCACCATTGCATGCCCCCACAATTAGGAAAACGTTAAGTGATGTAAGGTAACGACGTCACCTAAGGTGGCATGGAAGTGTTCGGGGTGTGAGGATGTGAAATCTTCTGAAGTCCCAAAGTACTAGAACTTAGATGCCTGAGGTTCCACAGCGAGTGTCAGTCATTGGATACTGGGTAGACGTGGACTGTTGATCTGCCCTATGTCACAAGTTTGTTAGTCTAGAACTCAGGAAGTTGTTGCGAAGTGCCTTCAAACCTCTCAAAACATGAAGTCACGAAGCGCCATTTTTGCTAAGCGAGTGGTCATGACCTGCGATCACGTGGGTTGGGGATTAAGAGAGAAGGGGATAGATCCCGAAGGATTGTTACAGATCTGAGAAGAGCTCGGAAAATTCATGAAATCTGAATGTTTTCTTAATTCGGATTTGTTTATGAATACTGTGGGATTTGTTAAGGAATAATGGCCCGACAAATTCTGGTTGTCTGCACAATGTGTTTGGAGAAGTTTAGCGAGTGCCAAAAATGAATAGAATTGCCACTGAGTGCAAAAGAAATGGAAGGGGCACAGAGTGATTCAAGTTCAAAGAACAAAGCTAAAGGGATGGCTTTTCATTTGGGAGTTGAAGGGTCGAACTCCAATGGGCATGGAGAAGAGATAGATAAGGAAGGGCATATGATGAAGATCATTGAAAATTCCAGAAAGATGCCCAAACTCATCGAACAGATAATAGAAATCTTAGGAAAGCTCAGGATAAACAAAGTGAATTCAACTTAAAGTTGATGAAGAGTCTGGAGAGAATAGAAAAGAATTTGGACTAGGAGAGAGACTCGAGCAAAACTGGGAGTCACCTGACTTCTGAGGGAATAAGATCAAGGAGTGTTGGTAAACACCATCATCACTCCCAAGGTCGCTCCAAGAGGAGGGAACAAATAGTTCAAGCCCATATCCTACCAGAAATCACAAGAGATATGGAGTGGATGAACTGAAGGGATAAATGAACAATATTAGGCCTTCAATGTTTGATGGAGAAGATAAGAAGGAGGAAGATGTCGAGACATGGTTGCTTGGCATGAGGAAATATTTCCAACTGCAGAATTATTCCTCTCATGCAGAAGGAAGAATTGCAATGTATCAATTGAAGGGAAAGGCATCCATGTGGTGGGATTAGCTTGTGCAGGTGCAACACATTAGAGAGAAATATATCACTTGGAAATAATTCAAGAGATATTTCGAAAATAAATACTTGACTAAAAGATACTATGACAGAAAGATGAAAGAGTTCTTTGAACTCAAGCTGGGAAGCATGACCATTGATGAATACAAATGAAGGTTTTTGAAATTAGTGAAGTATGGTTCGTTCATCAAGGATGAGACTGTCAAGATTCAAAGGTTTCTGAGTGGACTACCACCTTCCATTGGGGACAAGATCTAGTATGATGACCCAAAATCTATGGAAGAAACGATAAGAAGAGAAAAATGATTATATGAGAAGCAAAGAGAAAAGCCTATTTTTCGGAAGGCTTGGGATGACCAGAAGAAGTTCAAGAAAGAACAAAGGCAGAAGGGAAACAAACATCCCTTTTTCAGAAACATTCCTCAAGGAAAACCATCGTTTAGAGAGCCGAGAATGGCTGACGTAGGGGAACAAATGCCAAGATCGCCATCTATGGAATGTTGGGGTTGTAAAGAAAACCATAGGTACAAAGATTTCCCCCATAGGAATGATAAAGTGAGAGTTGTCCACAATGTAAAGCAGGCTGAAACAGTGGAGGACATGGGTAGTAGAATGCCAAGGATCTATGCAACCTTGCACAACAATAATGTTGAATATCAATCACACATGATTGAAGTGGAAGGTATGATTAACAACCCACCATTTACTATTTTAATTGATTTAGGGGCTAGCCATAGTTATATAGATCCTAGAGTGGTGGAAAGTTTCCATTTGTCAAGAAGCAAACATGAAAAGTCTTGGTTAGTGCAGCTGGCTACAAGAACCAAGAGAAAAGTCATTGTGTTAGTTAAGTCATGTCCTGTGGACATGAATGGACTGAGCACAATGGCTGAATTGAATGTTCTTCCTTTAGGTTCTTATGACTATCTAATTGGGATGGAATGGTTGGACTAGAAACATGCCATCTTGGACTGTCATAATAAGGCATTCACTTGCCTGGATGAGGAAAAGAATAGGATAAAAGTCCAAGGAATTCCCAGAGTTGTTTCTATCAGAGAAATCTCAGCAATGCAACTAAAGAAGTACTACAGGAAAGGTTATCAATTATTTGCATCCCATGTGGAGGAAACACCTAAATATAAGGTGTCAAGTATTGGATATCATGCAGTACTAAAGGAGTTTGAAGATGTATTATAGGAGGTACTAGGATTACCTCTGAAAAGAGATATTGACTTCTCTGTAAACTTGATGCCTAGATCAGCTTCAGTGTCAAAAGCTCCTTACAGAATGAGTATGTAGGAGCTGAAAGAACTGCAACTTCAGTTTGAAGAGCTTCTGAAGAAGGGGTATATACACCCAAGTGTGTCACCTTGGGGTGCCCCGGTCCTGTTCATGAAGAAGAAGGATGGGACGCTGATATTGTGTATCGATTTTAGACAATTGAACAAAGTAACTATAAAGAACAAATATCTGCTGCCGAGGATTGATGACCTCTTCGATCAGTTGAAGAATGCAAAGATATTTTCAAAGATAGACCTTAGGTCGGGATATCACCAGGTAAAGATAAAGGATGAAGACATTAGTAAGACCACCTTTAGAACAAGATATGTTCATTACGAGCTCATAGTGGTGCCATTCGGGCTGTCAAATGCACCTGTTGTTTTTATGTGCCTAATGAATGGTGTATTCAGAGACTATCTAGACAAGTTCATCATAGTATTCCTAGATGGAATTCTGGTGTATTCCAAGTCAGAGGAAGAGAATGAACAAAATCTTAGGATGGTGTTGCAAGTGGTAAGAGAGCACCAACTGTATGCCAAGTTGAGCAAGTGCTCGTTTTATCAGGACCAGATCCATTACTTGGGGCATATTATTTCGAAGGAATGGATAGTTGTAGATCCTGAGAATATTGAGGCCATCAGAGAATGGTCAGTGACAAAGAACATGACATAAGTCAGATCCTTTATGGGTCTAGATGGTTATTACAGAAGGTTTATTGCAGGGTTCTCGAGGATAGCTCACCCTATCACTTCCTTGCAAAGTAAGGAGAAGAAGTTTCAGTGGATAGAGGATTGTGAGAGAATCTTCTAGCAATTGAAGCAACTGTTAACCAGTGCTCCAATTCTGAGCATCGCAGATCCAAATAAATATTTTTTGGTGTGCACAAATGCATGAAAAGAAGGACTAGGAGGAGTCCTTAGTCATAATGGATTCATAATCTGTTATGAATCCAGAAATTTGAAAGAGAACGAAAGGAACTATGCAAATCATCATTTGGAGTTGGTAGCCATAGTACACGCTCTGAAGAAATGAAGACATTTCCTCATAGGAAGGATGTTTGAACTAAGAACAGACCATAACAGTCTGAAGTACTTGTTCGATCAACCAACCTTGAACTCTAGACAGAGTAGGTGGCTGGAGTTTCTCTATGAGTATGATTTTGATATCAAGCATATCAAAGGGAAGGAAAATAAAGTGGTTGATGCACTTAGTAGGAGAGTGCATGAATTACGTGCTACAAACATTATCATGTACCGAACTTATATTAAAATCATAATTTTGGAGGCTGCAAATATAGATTTCTAGTACAGGGATTTGGTAGCAAAGCTACAACAAGGTAAGATGCCATAGAAAGTGGATATTTATAAATTGGAAACTGATGGAATACTTATGTACAAGAACATAATTTATGTACCTAATGTCCAGGATTTGAAGCTTGTGATTTTGCATGAAATTCATAATGTGCCTTATGTTGGGCACCCTGGATATCAGAAAAATATGGCAATAGTCAAGAGCCATTACTTTTGGCCAGGTATGAATAAATATATTTCTTAATATATCACTAGATGTATGGAGTGCCAGAAGGTTAAAGATGAGCATAGGCACCCGACAGGGTTGCTGCAGCCTTTACCCATTCCTTAGTGGAAGTGGGAAGTGGTGACAATGGATTTCATCATAGTATTGCTCAGAACCAACAAACAACATGATTCAATCATGGTGGTAGTGGACAAGATTATGAAAGCTACCCATTTCATTCCATTAAAGAATACTCACAAGGCAACGGATGTTGTTGATATTTTTATGAAGGAAGTGGCACGATTGCATGGAATTTCCAAGACAATTGTGTCTGACAGAGCCCCTAAATTTACCTCAAATTTCTGGAAAGGGTTATTCAAGGGGTTCAGAACGAACCTAAACTTCAATACATCTTATCATCTTGAGTCTGATGGGAAAACAGAGCGGGTGAATTGAGTGATAGAAGACATACTAAGGATGTATGTGATGGACAAACCATATAAATGGGAAGACTACCTACACTTGGTAGAATTCGCCTACAACAATGGGTATCAAGCATCGTTGAAGATGATCCCATTTGAAGCATTTTATGGCAGAAAGTGCAATACTCCAGTGAGTTGGGATAATCCAATTGATAGGGTAGTAGTTGGGCTAGAGTTTCTCAAGGAAATGGAAGAACATATGCTAAAAATTAAGCAGAATTTGAAAGCTTCCCAAGACAGGCAAAAAAGTTATGCTGATAAAAACAGAACCCACGGAGAGTTTAAAGTGGGTGCCCATGTTTTCCTAAAAGTAAAAGACAATAGAAGTTCCATGAAGCTGGTAAACTGCGACAAGTTGGTAGCCAGATTTTGTGGGCCATTTGAAATTCTAGAAAGGATTGGGCTAGTTGCATATATGCTTTCATTACCTACATCCATGATTGTACATAATGTATTTCATGTTTCATTGCTTAAGAAATATATACCTAATGCTAATCATGTTATCAATTGGAATGTGGTTCAGGTGGAGCAATAAGGTGTCTTGCAAGTGCATCATGTGCACACATTGGACTGAAAAAGAAAAGAGCTCCAGAATCGATCCATAGGGCTTGTAAAGGTCCAATGGACCTGGTACGGTCCTGAGGATGCGACATGGGAGAATGAGGATGCTATGTGGGCAAAATACCCACATCTTTTTGAAGATTTTGAAAATCTTGTTGATGCTATGTAAAGAGTTGCACTGATCACAATGAAAAGATAAGGGGAGGGAATTGTAATATCCCCCGGTAGTGCCCCAGTTATATTATGAATTGTAATCATGTTTTGTAGGCTGGTGAGCTAAGTATTGATAAGTTGGTGGGATTATGTGTTTATTAGGCCGAAGATCCTAAGTGTTAAGGCCAGGAGCCTAATTTTGTATATGTAATTATGCAGATCGTTAATATTGTTGGATTACTGAGAGGGGGGGTGAATCAATAATAACGTAATTATAATCCTTTTTCTTCAAATGTTATATCAATGTAGAATTATTATCCAATAATGAGCAGTAAAAAATAAACAATCACACACATGCAGAGTACACCAGTGTTTTACGTGGAAACCCAAATCG
>JASDQU010713369.1:0-12562 GCA_032191745.1 Picea mariana
TTTTTTTTAAACCTACAGTAATCGTCGCAATATCGACGGACTTTCGTTGGAATTTTTTTTACCATAACCGTTGCTATAGCGACGCATTTTCGTCGCACTGTTCCACGAAGTTTCGTCGCATATACAGCAAGTCCGTCGTAAATATGGTTTTGAGAAATAGCACTGGTCGATATTACCATGAAATTTCATCACACATTCAACAGATGCGTCGCAAGTTATTGGCTTGGCACATTTCTTCATTGGTATTGCGACGAAATTGTGTTGTAATTGTGACGATGAAGAAGGGTAACCAATATTGAAGTTGTTGACATGTGGCTAGCTAATTTTGTCGATGTTTCCACGCACACCTGGGTCATGGATATAGCGACGACATTATTATGACGAAAAAAAATCTCGGCATTCGTGGAAATTGTGACGGATAAGTGTGGCAATATCAATGAACAACCGTCAAAAATTTGGTCATATGTACTAGTGGGGGGTGGCTTCGACCTATGGTTGGGTGACAATATTTTTATATTGTCTATGGTTAAATGAGCACATCCATTACTTACTAACAATAATAACCAACCAAGAAAATTTGGACTCTTGTACCAAGGATAATGATCCAAGTCATGAGGGCTCCCATACCATGGATAATACCCTTCATTATGAAAATGAAAGAAACTACAGGGTAATGATGAAATCAAATAAGGATGTAGTACAGAACTTACCTTAGTCTACAATCATGCTCAATATTTATTTTGGTCCTCCTGCAAAAGATGATATATGAAGAAGAATGCCTCATGTTGTATGTCTTCATCTCTCTGATGTGGTTCTAAATCGACATCTATATTGGATGCATATTGTCTTCCTTTCTTCTTGGTAGGACAATTTCTTGCAATGTGTCCATACTTGTCACATATGAAACATTGAATCCTTGAAATGACTTTTCTATATTCATGACCTGAAGCTGCTGAAGTTTTCTCGTCTTTGAATGCTTTGCCAAAACTTCTTATATTTCCTCTTCCTCTCTTTGCATGAGAGGCAAGGGCTTGATTGTCATCATGATCGAAGTCTTTCACTCCTCTGGCTATAAGTCAGGTTTCCTCCTGGGTGAAGTCTGTCCATAGACGATCAAATCTAGGTAGATCTTCTCTACCATTGATGCTTTGAAGAAATGGTTTCCAATGTCTTGGAAGAGCATTGAGAGTAGTCAAGACAAGTTCTATGTCTGACATGGTTTCTCCAATGGCACCCAGTTAATCTCTGATCTCTGAAATCTTCATGAAGAATGTAGCAACAATGTCAGTTTTCGTCATCTTGATATGTTGAAGTTGATTCTTCAATGTAAGGTATCTAATGGTGTTGTTACTCTCAATCATATTCTTCAATGCTTCATACATCTCATAAGTTGTCTTAGGGTAGCAATATGAGGTAGTAGATGATCTTTTATTGAATAGATGATTATATTCCTTGTGTTGATGTCATATGTCTTCCAATCATCCTTCTCTTCATTGGTAGTTGTTTCTGGTAGAGTCTTTTCTATCAAACACAATAGGTCATCCTCTTCCAGGGTAATCTGTAGTCTTGACTTCTAAGAATTGAAGTTGCTTGATCCATCAATCCTATCTTCCACCAAACTTATGTTTCTCATGGTTTGCATATTCTTCCACAAACCCTAACGACTAGGCTAGGCTAGCAACCTTAGGTTTCATTGGACTTATGACTGCCAACAATAAGCCTTGAAAGTCAGAAGAACATTGGTAAGCTTGAAAAATCCTTCAATGAGCTGCAGAAACCCTAAAACTGAAATTCTACAAAAAATTGTGGAACCCTAGAAACCCTAGGGCCAAAAATAAAAGATTCTCAAAATTGCAATCTGAGAGTCTCTAGAGGTGTAATGAAGGAGGTCATACACTCTTATGCAGAAATTATCCCCAACACTCAAGCATAAGGTGTTGAAACTGGCAAAAGATGGGGAGTCATTGTTGCAATTGCAACAAGGGGGGACGACTGACTTCTTCAAAGGATTGTGTAATGGTCTCTTCAGGAACTCTGCTCTCATACCATGTTGAATTTTAATTCTTAGCTCATGCACATTTATTTTATTTCATTCAACATGTACTTGAACTATAAACAATGCAGCAATACCATACACAAATGTTGCAATAACCAAGATCACAAGAAGAATAACCATGCACAAGAACACAAGAAGTATCATGGGAAAACCCTTCTCAATCAAGGGAAAAAACCAACAATCCTTTGATATATTCTCAAGAGAATATCCCCCACACCATAGACCTTAGCACATAAGAGGGTGCTTACCAAAACCTAGAAACTAGAGCCCAAGAGAGGTTTGCACTTCAATCGTATAAGTGCTTGTTGAAATTTTGAGATGACAAGTGAAGTGTGTGATCCACAATGGGGATCCACTCTTATTTATACAAGAACTGACACAACAAAAGGTGTGTCTATTGGCACAATAGGGACGACCTCATTAAATCAATAATATAATTAATCATTACACAATATTAATTATCTTTCACATGGTGGGTCTGACTTGTACCCTTCACAACATAATTAGGGTTACAAGTAAATCTTATGCTCAGATAATATAGCAAGGATCTTTCTCATCCTCTATTTCTTAGCCACTAGGGACACGTCCACTTGTGCTCAACCACAGGGACGTCACACTCAATGGATCACTCAACTGAGTCCACAAGAGTACTATCTGGAGCACCATCTCAATCCGAATCAACTAAGTCCATAGGAGTACAAGGTAGGGGACCATCTCAAGCCAACTCAATTCAATCTAGAGGAGTACAAGGTAGGAGACCATCTCAAGTCATCTCAACTCAGTCTAGAGGAGTAGACAAGAGACCACAAGTCATCACAACTTAGTCCAGAGTCTGACGCACACCCATCACATGGGCACACATCATCTCAACTCAGTTTAGAGGAGAACGACACACCCATCACATGAGCCCTCTCATAGATCGACTCAACTCGATCCAGAAAAAAATAACCTGGAAAATGTCACACGACGTTACAATCATCAACATAAACTAATTTTTAGATTAATAAAAAATTTAATATAAGTAATATTTTAAGAATTATATTTATTTTATAATTATTAATATTTTAAGAATCATATTTATTTTATAATTATTATATATGTAAAAGTATTCATCAATAACAATATTAACATATATATTTAAGTTTAAAAAAATATTAATATAAAACAAAATTAAAAATAAATAAATATATAAGTCATATAATATTTTATAAATAACAATTACAAACTAAACACATTGACATAAAAACATCAACATAATAACTTATATAAAAGCAAAACCACTTTAATAAAATATATTATAATTAAAACCTTTTTAACATATTATACTTTAAACCTTGAAAGGGGAGGAGAGATTATGTAGAAATGGATTTAACCACTCTTACCTTTGAATAGGGCTTCACATGGTAATGTAGTTGCCCCTATAGCCTTCCCATGTAACCTTTCTATTTCCAAGTCGGGCCCCCTCCCAATAGGATTTATGAGACTTAGAGGATGTGTTTAGATGTTTGTCAAAAAATCTCAACCACTATCATTGAATAATTGGGAATTGGAGAATTCACCTTGTTTAATTATTGATCCACCTCTCTTTTATTTTTCAAGTCATCCCATTGGTAACAACACTTGAAAAGACATGGAGTTTTGTTATTGAAAAAATGGAGAATATTGTCACATTCCTTCATAGTCATGTGTAGATTCAATGGACTCCACATGTGATTTATTTGTATATTTAAGTAGTTTTTCTCTATGCCATACTACAAAGGGTGAGTCCTTTCTCCTATGATGAACTGTTGGAATTAGTATTATATCTTGTTTGTGTGGACCGGTGGAAAAGTGGGGGCTAAGCGGGAAGAGGATTGTATCTAGTCTTGACAAACCACTCTTGTCTTTTCAATTTTTTTATGTTTCTTTTTTTATTTTCTAGGCTTGTTATATAGGATTGTATCTAGTCTTGACAAACTACTCTTGTCTTTTCAATTTTTTTTTTGTTTTTTTTTTATTTTCTAGGCTTGTTATATGGTATAAATTTTTCATAGTTATTGAAGGTTATTCTTGATCAAAGTTACACAAATATGATCAAAGTTACACAAATATGGAAGAAGAAGAAAAATGAAGAGAATGGGAAACGGTTAGTGATATTATGTAAATGACAAAAAAAAACCCCGAAAATTCAATGAATTTTCTCATAAAATCCTCTCTATTTGGTTCTCGTTGTGTTCGAGTAACACTGCAATCAATGTTTTATAGTAGTTGTGATCCTTCTTACAACTTATGCCAACTTAATCAAAGTTGGCCATGCCACATTAACACTACATCACAACCTAAGGAGTTATATACATGAAATATCATATAATCAAAGTGGACCATTGCAATTTGGGTTATGTGTTTAAGATAATAATTAGGTTTAAAATAATAATTAGGTTTTATATATTTAGCATATACCATAGTTGATTAAGTTTTATATATTTGACATGATTTCAGGGAACAAAGCAGTGGTCATTAAATAAATGATTTGAGGGTGAGGGAACAAAGTAGTGCTCATCTTCATTCATTAATAATATTGATTATTAAAAACCATTCAATTGAATAGTAAATTATTTTTTATACTTATAAACTTATTTTAATTTTATTAATTTATAATTAAATAATATTTTCATATTCTTTATATATTTTAATTTCTTTTATAATTAAACAATATTTAAATATTTTTTAAATATTATATAAATTTAATTAACCATAAGCAATTACTTCATAACTTCTTAATCGTAATTTTCAATTTTATACTACTATCAATTTTTCCAATTCCAACCACTAAACTTTATTTCTTATCTATTTTACTTTGCTTTTATGTATTGTTTCTTTAATATTAAATTTTATAATTTTATTTATAACTAAACTTTATATCTTATCTTTTTTACTTTTCTTTTGTATAATTTTCTTTGTATGGTTTCTTTAATATTAAATTTTATAATTTTATACAATATCAATTTCTTCAACCCCTAAACTTTATATCTTATCTTTTTTACTTTGCTTTTGTGTGATGCTCTTTGTATTGTTTCTCTCATGTATGGTTTGTTGATCTTGTTTTTGTGTGATGTGTATTGTTTCTCTCATGTATGGTTTGTTGATCTCATGTATGGTTTGTTGATCAACTCACATAAGTAATTTTTTGTTTTGTCCAGAAAGAAATAATACTTAATTGTTTTAGGTAATTTATGTTTAAAGTCATTATTGTCTTGTTGTTCTATAAAATGTGCACAATTTTTTTATTAAGGCATATTTTATATATTTTTTTGTTTAAGTTAATTTAATTTATATATGTGATTTATTTTTTTAATAATACTTAATTGTTTTAGGTAATTTATGTTTAAAGTCATTATTGTCTTGTTGTTCTATAAAATGTGCATAAATTTTTTATTAAGGCATATTTTATATATTTTTTTTTGTTTAAGTTAATTTAATTTATATATGTGATTTATTTTTTTATAAGTAGTCAAAGCATCATAATTTTATAGCATGTTATAATTTTATAGCATGTTTTAATTGTTGCAATTTTCTTATTAAGTTTCATGATCATAGTTTACCTTGTCATGATATGAGTTAGGTTATATAATTTAATCAATCTCTTATAGATTGAAAGATTATGTTTATAAAGTGTTTAATCTTATTGTGCAACCTAATCATTGGTATAAAAGTGTAGACAGAGATTGAAAGATTGTGTTTATAAAATGTTTAGTCTTATTGTGCAACCTAATCATTGGTATAAAAGTGTAGATGTTTTGCCTATGTATCCACTTCTTGATTAGCAAATTGCAAGTGATTAAACTAGATTCACCATATGTGTCTAAGTTAAATGTCAATTTGAACCAATTCTTAGTGTTAGAGGCATGGGGTCGATCCAACTCCCTTTACCAACCTTATAAATAACACTTACCCAGATAACACTTACCCAGATTTGAGATGGAAAGTAATACTAACCCCCTAACTGCATTCAACCTTAATGCAAGCATAACATAGTGAATGATCAATTAATCCCTATAGAAGCAACATGAGAAAATTTCACAATATGTTTTTAGATATCCTCAACAAAATCATATCACAAGTTTCCCTTGAAACATTTACTAGAATATATCATGTACATTTAGTAGCAGAAGCACGTACAAGAAGAAGAACAAGCATAGTGTTCCCTTTCTAATGTTAAAGAACTTGATAAGTTAGTGTACTACATACCTACTTTGAATCTTAATACTTTCATGGTATGAAGAATATAAATCTCACAACTATGAAAATTTCCTTGACCACAAACGCTTGGTGACAAGTCCACAACCAACAATGCAAAGAGAATAGTGAACTCATCACTATGTGGGCCAATGTAATGAAAGTAATGCATGAAAAATTACACACATTAAGATACCATGAAAACCAATACATGAGATGGTAGCAACCATGCCAATGTCATGATCAGTTAATAGATCATTTATATAATTGAGTTCCATACTCTTATAGACCATTTGGACATTAGAGAGGAAGACCCCAACCTCATTCTCAAGCAATAGAATGGACTACATTGGTATATTGATTCCAAACTTGAGTTACAAGTAAATACAAGGGTATGCCCACAGGTTTACACAAAACATTAAACATAAGAAAAAGTCTAAGAACAACAACAATATCCCTCCTAGCAACTATTGTGACTAGCAATGCAATTTGCCAAGTCTAGAGACAAGCCCTCCAAAGAAAAAGTAAAAACACGCACAATAAAAACAACATTGCACATTCGTAGAAACATTCTAACTAGACAAAAGAAGTTCATACAAGTTATCATCAATGGTGCAAACAATTAAAAAGCATGTGTTTGCAATAAAATTTTATTTGTTGCTAATGATATGTACAAAGTTTTCATGCGGTCTTTGAAAAATTTATTAATATTATAATTTTATGGAATGAATACAAACAAAACAACAAATTATTCAATGAATAATAAGAAACATGCACAACATATGACAAAAATCAATACAAAAATGTTGGAAGAAAAATAGCAAGTACAAATTAAAACATTAAGAAATTGATGCTCTCCCTTTTATTATAATGAGGTTGATCTCATACATATACAAAATGGTGCCCAAGCCATAATAATTACTAGAGAACCTACATTGAATCCTGTAATGTTTCATGGAGTGAAAAAACATGCTATGACACGGTCACAATAAAGTTAATGGGTATTGGGTGTGTGTTAGGGTCTTATGCTAACCCTCTAAGTAGATAGATAGGTTATTATGTATGGATTCAATCTCTACTAAATAAGGTCCATATAGTAGTGTGAAAGCAATAATTTTAAGAAGGCTTACTAGAAGGTGCTACTTATTAGAAGTTTCATTCTCTAGAATGTTCCTAAGAGGTAGATAGAACTATATAAAGAAATAGAATCAATGTAATGAGATGTCTTCAAAAGTATGTTGTAATCGGGGTTCTACTTAATTGGAGGTTCCCCATGGAAGAGACAAGTGAACATTTCTCTCATCAATAAAGGTATAACATTTTGTGGTATTATAGTTCTTTATTTGGCTATTGTGGTTGCAATCTATCATTTCTGCGATAAATCTAGGTAAAATCTATTATATCTACTCTGCATATTCCATTTTACTAATAAAGAACACCAAAGTGTTTTCTATGAATTATGCCCCCATTGTTTAAGAAATGTGTTGTCAAAATGCCTACAAGTTGTACACTACATACATAATGAAGTTTGATTATGTCATATAACTAAGCTAAGTATTTATAAACTTTCTCTCATCTTATATTAAGCTTCCTTATGAGCTCCTAAATGAGCATTGGAATTGGACGAGGTAGAACTGCTAGAATTTCTTCTACAACTAGGTCTAGGTCTATTGAAATTGGAACAAGCTCACGGGACTCAACCTCCAATATTATGTTATGTACCAAATCCTTAATATAATATAATAAAGTAGTGTACACATGATGTACATAATATGTGAACACAGAGAATGGTTTTCCTCATAATGTTCTTGAGAAATGAACAAGTATAAGGCACCTTATGGAGGAAAAATCATCCCCTCTTTAGGCTATATGAAAGTCCAGTAGTCGGAGGGAGTAACCCTCAAAAGTGTTGATTTTGATATTTGATTGTTTCTTCAATTAAATTAAAAGAAACTTTGAGTGTTTTCAAATGCTCAAAAGTGTTGATTTTGATATTTGATTGTTTCTTCAATTAAATTAAAGAAACTTTGAGTGTTTTCAAATGCTCAAAAGTGTTGATTTTGATATTTGATTGTTTCTTAAATTAAATTAAAAAAACTTTGAGTGTTTTCAAATGCAATACTTGAAACAACAAATTGATAAAATCAAAAGAGGCTAAACTCAGAGAAGTAATAAATTCATACATGCACTCACATTCACAAAGGGAACCACATTCCTATCTAACAAGATTTCAAGATGATAAATAAGATGATAAATTAAATCTATCTAACAAGATTTCAAGATGATAAATAAGATGATAAATTAAATTAAATTAAAAGACACAATTTTTTAGAGAATATTTGCTCTAGACAGTGGTTTACAGGTAAAGGATGGAACCAATTAGTCAAATTAAAGATAACACAAAAACAAGAAAACTTATAGACAACATTCATAATTACCCCAATTTTAACATACTTCAAGAATAAATATTGTGATTATGTGAATGAAATAAAACTTATAGACAACATTCATAATTACCCCAATTTTAACATACTTCAAGAATAAATATTGTGATTATGTGAATGAAATAAAGAAATTATAAGCATGAGTATAAAATACCAATAATCATAATTGCAAACAATGTTTTTTTAAGCGAAATTTCCCCACTTTTGTTAAATTTTAATTTTTGAAGAAATTTAGGCTAAACAATTTCATATTTTCATTGAAAATAAAAATAAAAAAATAAAAAATAAAAAATGTAGCTTAATTTATAATTATGGTTATGCATACACTTATGTTTTTCGCCTAAATATAAACATTTTCCATGAACATATAATATAAGTTTTCTTAGTATTTTCATCAAAATCAATGATTATGCATCCCAATTTTTTGGGTATATTCACTACATATGGATGATTAGTTAATAGAGACCAATCTTGAGAAAACCATGAATTTTCAATTGAAGTCATGTAAATTTATGAAGGAAAAGAAAATAAAAATTAATACTTTACTTCTATTATTTTTTTCACTTCTTTCAACATGTATTTATAACGACATTTTCCATTGTCATTTATTTTTGTTGTAAGATCCCTCTAATTGATATGAAAGTTTGTTTCTTCTCTAAATATTCTACTATGAGATTTTTTTTTGTTAACTATTGTCAATGATGCACATGTGACACTAATGGAATGGTGTTGTTGCCAAATTTTAAAGGTAGTAACAAGAAATCAATTAGTTATCGCCTTAAGATAAATGATATAATTTTTTTACAAATATGGTTTGATTGAAAAATGATTTGATAAGTTATGACTTATGTGGTCTGAAAAAAACAATATTGATTGCAAAGTCCAACAAGTGAACAATTTTACAAGTCTTTATGTTATATTAAAAACTTTGAATAATTACAAAGATAGTCTTTTGAGAATAAATCTCACAAAACATTTCTTGTTTCAAAATCTGAAATTTTCTTATGAGGAAAGAAAAATTGAAATTGCATATGTTGATTGAACAATGGATGAATCATTTAAGAAAACAAAAAACGTGAATGACTTTGGAAAATTCCTTGAGCTATGGTGACCATATCGATTGCTGGAAGCAATTTCTTTTTCAATCCACAAATGATACCAACTTCCATGTTGTTTTCTTTCCTTTATCTTCTTTCTCCTAACAGTTTTCATAACAGTTTCCAAATTTAGACAAAAGTGGCAGAGTGGAAACCCAAATATTTTGGAAAATCATTATTTCTCTTCTTTTTATGCTTAAGACGGTTAGGGTATTGGGATACGTTATCCATTGCTATGGGTTCATATTCTTCTTTTGCTTAGGTTTTGTTGCTAATGTGGATGCAAGTGCTTATGTGGAAGCTGATAATTGAACTTTATTCCTTAACTTATCAATCTATTGTCAATCATTCACCTATGGCATCTTGAAGTCAACCATTCTTCTAGAAGCGATATACAGCTCTGTATAAAGATAATATGATGTTGGAGGCAGATTTCATTGTAGTTGAGTAATAGTGCAAAGTAACATGAATTCTTTAAATAACCTTTCATAAATGAGTATGCCTTTGATTGGACCACTAACGTCATCAAAATGTTTATGAATTTCCATTTCATTATAAACAAAATTTTCATATCTTTCAACTAAAACCACCTTTCTTGGTTCCATGGGAGCGGAAGGGAGCGGAAGTCCAAGTTCAAATGCTCAAAATGTTTATGAATTTCCATTTCATTATAAACAAAATTTTCATATCTTTCAACTAAAACCACCTTTCTTGGTTCCATGGGAGCGGAAGTCCAAGTTCAAATGCTTTTGCAAATTTACCTCTAAACTCTTGAGAAAATTGAACCACAACATTACACTTACTCTGAGTTGTCATTATCGGGTTGTGTTTAACATGGACTATGCTTGTCTACATAATGAATGTAGGTTTTTCTTTGATTCCTAGAACCTCCAAACCTCCAAATCATTTTGATTTCTATTATTCAACAATTTTATGATTTCATCAGCAATCTGAACTTTGTCTTTGAGTTATTCCCATGCTTTAGATACTTCAAGTCTTATTATTCTTTCAAGCTTCTCTGCTTCTTGAAGCTCATTAAAATTGACTCTAATTTTTGGGTGATCAACTTGATTTGATCCCAAATGTAATGTTTTGCTCCAATCAAATATCTTCTTGCTAAAATTATCTTTTAAAATTATTTTTTCATCTTCTCATATTTTATAATATTTTGATTTTCGTCGGCTATGATCTTATATTTCTCATCTAAGATGGAATGAGTAGTGTCTAAAAGTGCATTGCGCTTATCAATTCATGCTTTTAATTTTGTTGTTTTTATTCTTTCCATTGAATACTTGTTTCAACAACTCCTAATCCATTTTGAACTACTGTAAATTGCATTTTGAGCTTCTCAATCTACTCTATTTCTAAACCTTCTTTGACCATTTAAACATCTAGGATTGTAGTTATGAGAGATAAATTTATTGACAAAGCAGCTTCTTCATCTTCATTGACTCTATCAATGATTTGTTCCAATTTAATATTTTTCTCTGAAATTATTTTCACTTGAATTTTCAATTGATCTTTCTCTTTTTCTAACTCAATTATTTCCTTTGTTTGAACATGCTCAATAATTGGAAAATTCAATCTTCCTCTGAGAAGTTGAATTTCCTTATCATTTTCTTTAACCAGAGATGAAATCCAACATTTATATCATGGATCTTGTCCTAAATAAATTATCCTTTTCTGTAAACCATTGATTGTTATTTGATGAAATTTATTGGTGTTTTTCTCAATTTTCAATTGATTTTTTATCCTATTGATTTTTATCCTCAACCTTCTTATATTAATTGTTTCTTATATAAAGTATCTAGACACCATATTACATGTCTATTTATGCCATTCAATCTTTTCTTCTAGTGGCATATGATCTAGATCAACGATCACTCTGGTAATTTCATATTCATGAGACCTAAGATCATTTTCAGGCTTATCTACTTTAGGCTGCAAAATTGCCATATGTAAAGTACCCTTTTCATAATCAATTGATGATAATAACATGGGTGGTGTAGGTCCTTCATGATTGACTTGAGAAAGTAGGATTTATTTGGTTTTCTTAGGCATCTTATTTAAAGTCGTGTATGTAAATATATCAACTTTTTTCTTGTGAACTGTGAATTTCTTTGAAACTTCACCTCCTAGAATTACTATGCTTGTAGTTTTGTGTGTGGGGTCACAGGATGATGCAATTTGGGTTATTGAAACTAATACTTTTTCAATCAAGGATTTACCCAAATGTTTCATCTTATTGGATTCTCCTTCATATTCAAAATATGAATCTATTCTCATCCTTTTGATCAGAGGTTTTGGTACATCTTCCTCCATTGGATCATCATTTTTTGTCATATTTCTTTGAAATTATGGTTTCTTTGGAATCTCTATTACAAATTGCATTCCCTTATTTGATCGATCATATTCAATTGTGATAATTGAAGTGGATGCAAAACTTCCTTATTTGTTTCTTCTTTCACATTCTTCTCTTCTGTTGATAATTGACCTTGTCATTGCAGTATTTGTTGAATTTTTTTCCCATGACTCTTTGTTTGATAATAGTTATGTTCATGTGTATTCATGATGAATAAATGGTAGAGAACCAACTACAATTCTCATGTTATAAATCAAATGGCATGGATCATATTGCCAAAACTTATCTTCTTCAAAATGGAAACAAATCATCATATTTTCAAGTATATATATATATATATATATATATATATATATATATATATATATATATATATATATATATATAT
>JASDQU010713369.1:12585-27251 GCA_032191745.1 Picea mariana
GAATATGATGTGAGTTTAACCTCTACCTAATATACTCTAAGGCAAAAATTCCAGGAGTGATCAAAACTGGAATTGTGTAAGGTTTCAACTCTGAGCCTTAAACTCTTAAAACTATATAGTCCTCAAAAATGTACCAATATCCATATCTCAATTGTGCTCTTAGTTGAAGAAATATTTTAAACTAGGGAAACGTCCTTGGAGGATACTCATTGTGTATCAGGGTATAATTCGTGGCCATAAATTTATCTACAAATGTTTTGAAATCATCCCTTTGGCCACAATCCCTCACTATTTGAGTCCATTCAAAAATTAACTCTAATTTTTTTGTTGATCAATTGTCTTTAATTCCAAATGTTGAAAATGGGTTGATTGGTGATATAACATAAGATATATCATTTATGATTGATATTTGAAACATTTCCATGATTAAAAATGAACCAGTTGTTCATGTGTGTTGTCAAATAAAAACTTGGAAAAAATAAATTTAGTTGATTGAGTGATCTTAAGGATAAACCTTAAAACACTTTCATCTACTGAAAAAATCACTATCATCACCCAAATTCAAACATGTCATTGCTATGATTTTCCCTGATTGATTCTTTGAATGAAGAATAACTTAATGGAAACATCAACTTTGGAAAACTTGCACCTATAGGTAACAATTTCAATAAAAAGTTGTGTTTTTTTTTCTAATGGTATTGAGTTAGAATAAGTTCTTACTTCATCTTCATCTAACCTTTCTCGATTATTAGGTAATAAAAATGTTTTAGATATGGAAAATTATGATACAAGGAATAAGGTACATACTGATTTTTTTTGGACTTCACAACACTCTAAATTGGGTCAAAAGATTGAGCACACATATGAATGAATTCAGGGAAATAACCTTTGATGGGACTATAACATGTGCCAATCCACATTCCTAAATATTCTAAATTATCAGTAAACCTTGAAAAACCAAAATTATGAATCTCTTCAATAATTTTCCCAAACAATTGGGTTTTGAAAATATCTTGGTATTTTTAAACAAAGTGTCTGTAGTCTAGATTTGTTTATTCAAGTTCTAGGAAATCTAATGCATTTTTCTTATGAGCCATACTTTGAAATGAAGAAAACCATGTCTGATGTTTTTTTACAAATATTCTTTGAAAAATGCTTGACTTTAACGTTCTCAATGAAAAATGCCTTTAAAGGAAAAGATTTTGTGAAATACCCATAACAATTTGATGAAATAACTTATTTGTCTTTAAAAATCCTGCTAAAATCTTGATTTTGGTTCAGTTAAAGTTTACTACATGCAAGACGTGTGTAACATCTCGCTCTTGCCTGCACTAAGCAAACTTATTCTTTGAGGAAACTTTCTTGCAAGTGATCCAGATTATTATACTATTGGGCATTTGATTTTGATTATGAGGCCTTATGGATTGATGACATGTTATTTTGCTATATTGACATAGACAGGTGCTATTGACTCGGTTTTCCTGAGTGTGCAAGTTTTTGGACCTTGAGGATGCAGAGGCATTGATGAAACCCCTTGGACTTCGGATCAAGTCGGGGAGTGGACTATTGGGGTTTGATTGTTGTATATATGACATTTGTGCATCTGATTAGATGATATTATTATGGATATTATTTCTGACATGATTTGTTGATGATGCAGGTTGAAGATAGCTTGCTGACCAGACTCACATGTGGAGTAGAGGGGTCACGCATGATAACCAAAGACATTGAGGGAGAGGTGTGGATAGCAGCCCTGCCACAACCTACTAGCACTCTCACCGAGGCTCGAAATGTAGGTTAACGATTACCTAGTTCGAGAAGACCCACGATGTCGTGAGGGCCGATTGTGACAGTCGCTCACGATGATTCTAAGGGGCACGCAATAAGGCAAGGGCCTTATTCCTTAGAGGCCCTTAGTCTCCCACAAGATCACCTGATGGAGTATTGACTCCAGGGGTTTTTGATGTCTACCAAGTCATTCAAGAGGCGAGTGGAACCCTTGGAGCACATAGTGTGTCCTGAAGGGCACGTGGCACTAGAAAAATGGAAGGAGGCGAGTGGCACCCTTGGAGCACGTAGTGCATCCTGAAGGGCACGTTGCGCAAGAGAAACAGAATGAGGCGAGTGGCACCCTTGGAGCACCTGGTGTGTCCTGAAGGGAACGTCGCGTTGTTAACTAATGAGTGAATAAACCTAGATGGCCTTAGAACGAATAATGTGATAAAAAAGATGAAAAACATTTTCCCTAATAAAATTTTGCCCAGCCTAGGAAAATAAAATCTAGGTCTAAGTGATACTTGTGGAAAGAAAATAAAAATAAAAAATAAAAAATAAAATAAATAATTATACTAATAATCATCATTAAACATGTGACAAAAGGGGGTAAGAAACTCGATTAAATTATTAAAATCAAAATTATGGAGGGATTTAAAATTTTAAAAGGGAAGTAATTGTTTGTCACATGCACTAATTAAAATTTTACTAAAATGAAAAAAGGGGAAAAAGCGTAAAGTCTACACTTACTAATTTGAGTTTTAGATAAAAAGGGAAAGAGGGAAATTAAAAAGATTTAGGAAACTAAGGGAAAAAGGGGGAAACATAAAGAGAAAAGGGAAACATAAGGGAAAAAGCAGAATGACTAACTTAGCAAGGAATCTTGCCTTTAAGAACTTTATAAATAGAACTCAACTAGTAAATTAGTAAGGGGGTAAGTCATTAAAATGTGTAAGAGAATATGGGGACACCTAGGAGCGATTCTATGAATGCTTTTAGGTGGGTGAGGGAAATAGGAGTAATTAATTAATGAATGAAATTAATTTCTGGTGCAACAAAGGGGATGGGTGACACATGTACGGGGAGGATTTTTATGAATTAAATTATTGAACAATAAATTAAATGGGAATTTGGGAAAATAAATGACTTAGAAACTCTATATAAATGAGAGAGGAGGAGCATGATGGATCTCTTTTGTTATGTGTAACATTACGTTGCAAAATTTTAGACTTGACTGACTTAGCTTGTGGGAGTTGGGATACCCAGCTCGGTGAGGAGTGGTATCTCAGCCTTGCGAGGCAAGTTGGGAGCTAGTTGTTCTCTCGTTTAATATGTGTGGCCCCTTTGCAGCTCGGGGGGATAAGGGGGGAGAATAGTACCCCTAGCGTTGGTTGGGAGGTACCGGTGAAGTCTCATCGGTCGACAAGCGGGAGCTGCACGGAGCGCGCGGGACAACGACTCAGAGTGGGCGACTTGGGCTACGGTATGCTTGCTTGTATTCTACATGGTAGATTATTATAGACCTTACACTTTCATTTATGTATTTCTAACTGTGTAAAGAAGGTGTTGACTTAGCATTTTAATCGATAACTTAAATTACCATAGCCTTAAGCTCATTGCTTGACTTGTTTCCCTTAGCATTCGATCCCTAAATGTTGTGATTTTCTTATTGGTTTTGTTGATTTGTTGTGAAGAGTTGTGATTTTTACTCTGTCCTCGTCCCTAGCTCATCATTCCACGCCTGAGCAGTCGATCAGGAGCCGGATCGACGATCGTCACTTCGGTGTTAATGGACCTATAGATCCTAATGCCCTGATTTTTTGTGCGTAGATGATGAGCAAAGGATGTGTTTGCCCAGTCGTCTACCCTTGTTGATTGCTCTTGGCTGGTTGATGGTCATTGCGCTTTCTTGCGAATGAAAACCTCTGTGTGTTGTTCATCATCATTCTCTGCGATTTAATGTCAATGTTTCTCTTTAGTAAAACTATGTTTTTATTCCCACTTGAATGTCAGCCTTGACTTTTATATGGATTGTGTTTGTATGTATGTTGTGGTTATTGGGCATTTTTCTTTACCATGTCTGGGATTGATGTTGTTGACAGTGTTAATTTAATTTATTTTTTTATGGCAATCATACATGCTAGTTGGACTGCATTTTCGTGTTTGTTTTCACTACCTTCGACGCCCCTTGTGTTGCGTGTTGATGGCCCTTTTGTCTCCGTCTTTTTTGCTTCTTTTAACCTTTATTCCATGGAAAAATTTTACAGAGAACTCGTGCTCCTTTCACCAAGAATTCGTGCTTCTTTTGCACATAGAATTCGTGCTACCTTACACAAAGAATCCATGCTCCTTTCACCGAGAATTTGTGCTTCTTTTGCACGGAGAATGTGTGCTACCTTGTACATAGAATTCATTCTCCTTTCACCAAGAATTTGTGCTTCTTTTGCACAGAGAATTCGTGCTACCTTGCACAGAGAACTCATGCTCCTTTCACCAAGAATTTGTGCTTCTTTTGCACAAAGAATTTGTGCTACCTTGCACAGATAATTTGTGCTCCTATCACCAAGAATTCATGTTTCTTTTGCACAGAGAATTTGTGCTACCTTGCACAGAGAATTCATGCTCCTTTCACCAAGAATTTGTGCGTCTTTTGCACAGAGAATTCGTGCTCCTTTCACCAAGAATTCATGCTTCTTTTGCACAGAGAATTCATGCTTCTTTTGCAAAGAGAATTCGTGCTCCTTTCACCAAGAATTTGTGCTTCTTTTGCACAGGGAGTTTGTGCTACCTTGCACAGACAGTTCATGCTTGTTTTCACCGAGAATTCGTGCTTCTTTTGCACAGAAAATTCGTGCTCCTTTTACCAATAATTCGTGCTTCCTTTGCACAAAGAATTTGTGCTTCCTTGCACAGAGAATTTGTGCTTCCTTGCACAGATAATTCGTGCTTGTTTTCACCGAGAATTCATGCTTCTTTTGCACAGAGAATTTGTGCTTCCTTGCACAGAGAAATCGTGCTTCTTTTGCACATAGAATTCGTGCTTCCTTTCACCTTTATTCCATGGCAAATTTTGACCTGGCGTTACATACGTTTTCCCTCTGACTTATTTTATTTTTTATTGGATAGCGTTTTACCCAACGAAAAATTTTGTTTTAAACTCGGCCATTGATTTTAAAAAAAAAACATGAATTGTTTGGCAACGAATTTCCCCCTCTACAAATTACTGTATTGATTGAGATTGTACTCTGTGTTAATTTAATCGATGGCAAACTCCCTCTGTGTTTTAAAATTGTTGATGGTGAATGCACGTCGTATTTTAGATATAAGATTGAGGGAGATTCTAATATGTGCCTTTAATGTAATCTGATGGCGAGTTACCCTGTGGAATTAACCTTCTTATTTCTTATTTAGATTGCAAATTACCTCTATTTGCACAGCGATGGAAAACTCAACATTTTATTAATAGCTTTGGACAATGATAGCTTATTGAGCCGCCAAACAATGTTTTTCTTTGCCCAGCGATTCCATCCTTTAACTCACGTTTTCATGGTTTCCTGTACCTGCGATTTCTGTGTTTTTTTATAGCGAACTCTTTTAGCTTATATATAGCGAACTCTTATAGCAATTTATGATGGCAATCATTGTAATTTGAGTTTAATTTTCCCTTGATTTATAATTAAACAATGATATATTTACTTAGCAATGTCAGTAATGCTTGCACGACAATTTATTAATGGTTGCAGCGAATTATTTAGTTATAGTGAGCATAATTGTATGACTGCATTAGGGACAGTGAAACTTAAATGTATGATGGTGTTTTGATATGTGAAAATAGCCAGCTTTAATTGCATTGTCTTTACTCAATAGTTTCTTTTAATGTTATTAGACAACTTGTTACACTTTAGTACTGTTGATATAGCCAGAAAGCATTTGTAAATTAATATCGTTAACAAGTGTTATAATTGCAACTTTTTACTTTGATATTGTTAATGTTGTTTACAATGTTAACTGCTAAGTTAGATTGTAATTAGTGATTAATTTAGAATTTCCATTTTAGATTGTAATTAATGTTAAATTAGATTGGCGTGTATTGATTAAATTGTAATTTAGGCATGCTAAATTAGATTGTAAGTAATGTTAATTTAGATTTGTAATTTTGACTAATTTAGACTTGATTAGGGGGTTGGGTTGTTGGCAAAGTCGTGTAATAGCTTGCGCTCTCTTGTTGATTTCATATCGCGTTTTTCCGACCCGTTGCTTGGGGGGTGAGGGTAGTCTTCGTGTCAGCTATTTCGGTCTCCTAGCGCGTGGGTTGGTCTTGAGTCTATGGTCCAGATAGAATATGTTTGCGCTAGGGTTATTGTTGCGCCTCTCATCTGGGGACGGCATGATTCCTGATGAGGGGATCATGGCACACCCTATTGGATAGAGGCGAATGATATTGTGGTTGGAGTTTGTGCTTCCCATGTGAGTGTTTTTTATCGTTGTAAGTTGTTGTTAGCTCTTGAGTTGTAATGCCTGCATACGTTTGGTTCGTGCGCCTTGATGTTCTAGTCTTTGTTAGTCAAGGTCATTGTGTCGGGAGGGGGGTGTTGTCCCCTAGCTTGTAGGTGTGGCCATGTTGTGCCGGGTGGGTAATCATTTCTCCTTGTTGTTTTACGCATGTCTCTCCCAACTTCTCTTGTGCCAGTGCATGGAGTCATAGTTTTATGTTTCCTGTTCGACGGGCATAGTGCTCTCCATTAGGTGTGTTGTCTAGCTGTAATAGTTGTTGTCATCCTGTTTTTGTTAAAAAGGAAAAAAAAAATCGCACTTTTTACTTCGCTTGTAGTCGTAACGACGGGGTTGCTACAACGTGATAGAAATCTGAGGTTGATGGTTTATTTTTAAATTTATTTTTTACAAAACAATGTTAATTTTAATATTTTGTGTTTATGTGTCAATGTAATAAATGTTTCCAATTACCTGAAAGGTGACAAGGTGGCAAGTATTAATGGCACAAAACTGGAAACAGTTTGCAGGGATTTTAAATCATGGTTCTGAAGCCTGATCTGAAAGTCCCATAATAAATATAGATTTCACACGTGGATAGAGGGTGATAAGTGGTTTTGGGACTTTGAGATCAGGTTAAAATTCCATGATTTCAAACTCCCGCAAAGAATTGTAGTCGTTGATCAATTCAATTAATCGCCTGATTGGTTTTGTTCTTCTCATTATTAAAACATGTTATTGAACTATGCTTCATGTTTTTTGTCTAATATGGACATTTGGAAACCCCTGATTTGTTCTTAAACCAAAATTTTGATAATTCATCTCCCCTCAATTAATTTTAACTCGTTTTTTGAAAACTTATAGAAATCACTCATGAAATAAGTGTTTAAAATGTTAGAGTTACAACAAAGAAAAACTCCCAAAGAGATGATAGAGATGAGTTAACATAATAAATTTGTATTTCATAAGAGAAAATTCTCCAAATAACCCCAATACATTCATATATTCCATTATGTATACATTTAAACTCATATATGCCCCATACTTGGGGTCATATCATAGTACCCTCCTTCGAAAAGATTTATTCTTAGAGATTTGTAGTTAAGGGTTTTATATGTGATGAAACCAAGGTTTCCTTATATTCATTTTCTCTTGTTGCCATTGATGATTATCCATCCATCCAAATTCACTTATTCTCTGTCATAATCCTTCATATCTATTTGTTTCATAATTTGCTTTCCTTTGATTCCATGTGTTGTTGTTGTAACTTCTTTAATTCATTGTAGTTGTTGGTCTCTATAATATCATGTTGAATAATGGTTCTATGATGCCCTATTACATGAATATCATTGATTATTACATCTTTTTCCTTGGAAATTATGATATCAGTCTTCTTGTCTTTCTTCCAAACATTTGGCAATGAGGGTGTCAATATGATTCCAACTTTGATGGGTTTCCTTCATTATGCACACTCATATCATCAATGTTAGGAAATTTCAACACAAAAGTGTCATCTTGAGGAAAAATCAAGAAATTAATAAAATAATGTTGTGTAGACAATTTTTTTAATATATTTTTTTAATATTTCACTTTTATTGAAGTTGTTTGTGGTTATTTCACTTTTATCAAAGATAACTTAAATATATATTTTATATTAATATCAATTTATGAAGACTATGTTCGATGTAGTGTTTTCCCCCAAAATAAGGAAAGAAAATTAAATATATTGTCCCATCTTAAAAGTTATTGGATCAATTTTTCAAGGTGTAAAGTTCCAAAAAAAAACTATTAAATTATTAAAAAATAATATATAAAATTACACATACTCAAAATTATATTGTAGAATAAATAATATATATTCATTTAAAAATGACCAATTTATATTGTAGGGTATGTGGTCTCATACACCAATTTGGTGTTTGGCTTGGTCGTGACCTTAAAAATAGATTATTATTATTATTATTATTATTAGAAATGTGATAAAACTTATCATAATTCATTGTGATTGAAGAAAAATTATGAGATATATGTTAGGATAAACATGACTCAATAAAAAAGTCAAAACTATTTTAAGTAAACAAGTGGGTTTCGGGCCCATGGTTTTTGTGTCCCGTGGTTTTGGTAGACCATAGTGCTATTCATGTGGATTAATGTAATGAAGCCTTTAAAAGTAAAAAAAAAAATATCAAATATTTTTAAAATAAAAAATTTACTATTTCATTTCTAATAATAAAGACAATTTAAAATGAAAAATATAGAAATTACACTATTATCATACCCATAATATCGAACTAAAAATCTAAAGATTATACCACTTTCATAATGAATATTATACGATTGTCTATGAATTTTGGGCACGCCGTCATGCTTAGGTAGACAAATTATATTATTAAAAAATACCACCAATCTCCAAATTATGTAATAAAACATTACCTTCTACATGCACCTCTTTTGAATTTTAAAGCATTTTGATTGGCTAATATTTTATTACATGGAATTGGTATTATGGTTGGGGGGCACATTTTTATAAAGACAATTTAAAATGAAAAATATAGAAATTACACCATTATCATACCCATAATATTGAACTAAAAATCTAAAAATTATACCACTTTCATAACGAATATTATACGATTTTCTATGAATTTTGGGCATGCCATCATGCTTAGGGTAGACAAATTATATTATTAAAAAACACCACCAATCTCCAAATTATATAATAAAACATTACCTTCTACATGCACCTCTTTTGAATTTTAAAGCATTTTGATTGGCTAATATCGTATGATATGGAATTGGTATTATGGTTGGGGGGCACATTTTTTAATCAAATTTTCTCTAGTAAGTTTCTTTTGGAATAATTCCATCATATTTAATTTTGACATTCTTAAGTTTAAACTCAAAATTTTCAAGTATTTTTTATGATCTTTTTTTATGATCTTCTTCCAACTTTTCTTGTTTTTTCTTGTTTCTCCTTTTGATTAAAGTATTTCTTCTTTCTTCATTCTTCCTTGCATTTCTTCTTTCATATCATTAACATCTATGGATTCTTCAACAATTTTACTGATGTATTCACCAATGATCTTGATTCTACCTCTTGTGGGTGTTTTTATCATTCTTAACCTCATTAAAGAGGTTCTTGATTATACTTATGCAACCTTTCAATTTCTTCATCTTTTCTTTTCAATTCTTCCCTTAACTCATCATTTTTTTTTTTAATTTATGAACCTCCTTCATTAATGATTTATTAATGGATAGAACTTGCTTTTCAATCCTTAAACATTTCGTAGGATAAATTCCATCTTCATATCCTCTAAATTGAGGAATTGACATTAGTTATTAAGTCTTCAAATCTAACCACAAGCCTCAACTTCCATCCTCACTATATTTACAATATTGATCTAAATTAGTCCTATCATTTTCCCAATATATTATACTTTCTTTCCACCTTCCAAGGGATTTTGTATCAAATCTTCAAATCAAAATTTATGCTAATTTTAATTCCACATACATTTTAAACCCTAGTTTTGGACTATCCTACAAGCACTACAAGGAAAATACCCTCTAGACGAGGTTTTTGCAAACGCCCCTATAAAAATATCCCAAAAATATGTTTATAGCGAATGATACTAGCAAAGGTGAGCGGGCGGAGGTTTTAGTGGATATTTTTACAATGGTGATTTTAGAAGTACATAACGCACTAGTGCGTTTTCTACAACAAGAACATCGGTGCCCTAAAAAATAACGCACCGTAGCAGGGTTATTTAAAATAAATAAAAATATTAGTCAATGTGCTATGAAAATAAGGACGCACCGAGAAATAATGACACACCGTAACAATGTTCTTTTTAAAAGCTACGTTGCACAATGTAACATTGGAGGCACCTGTGTGCTATTAGTAGAGCGCACCATTATATGGTTAAATAAAAAACATTTACGCACCAATTTAGGATTGTGTCAAAAAATATATTCCGGTGCACTCCATTGTATCATGTGCACCAATGCTCCAATATGGAGCACCGTGTTAGGGTTAATTTCCAAATTTAGGTCATGCGCTATGTAAAACCAATCATATTGGGGCGTCTATTATTATACCGCACCGTGTCATTCTTAAAAAAAACATTTCGCACTATTGTAGTTTTTCAAAAAATGTACAGTGGTGTGTTATGTAGTAGTATGCACACCAGTGCGCACGCGTGCCCAAAACCATGTACACCGTGCTAGAGATGTTTTGTTTTTAATATATAACTGGTGTGATCATTAAACATGTATGGACCAGTGTGGTTGTGCATCGAGCGCATCGGAACAAGATTTTATTAAAAAACATTATCGACGGTAAAAATAATTTTTACCATTTTGAGTGTTGTAGAGCTCAAAAGCACCAATGCAACCTTTTCCTATCTGAAGCGCCCTTCCATCGATGGTTTCCTTGGTTTCCTTCCTTTCATCTGTTGTTCGGTGCGTGAATTTAAAATTTTTCCAAACGGTGGGAAATTTAGTTTTTTTTAGTGCATCACAACCATGCCTACCCGATGACAAAATGTCCAGGTAATGTCCTTGTTTCTTCATAACTTAAGTTTTCATCGGATTAAAAACTAAAATTGAGTGAAATTTTAAGTGTAAAAAAAAACAAAAAAATTGCAGGGTGTGTTCAACGCTCTCAGCTCGCACCGTCTACGGTACGACCTGTAAATTTACAGGGTGCACCGCGTACCTTGTTACCTTTCTTGGCAGTGCGTTGGTAAACATTAACGCACTGACACATCTATTAATGACACGCCGAAGAAAATCATATAACTTGTGGGGCAGTGAGTCGAAGTACAGATAACACACCGAAGAAAATCATATAACTCGTGGGGCAGTGTGTCAAAGTATAGATAACGCACTAGGATGTTAAAGTACATGGCGCACCACCCTTATCAGATATATTTTTACGCAATGCATTGGTAAATGTGTGCACAGGGGCTTTCATTCTTACCAAACGCACCGCTGAGAAATGTAACATTGTGTTGCGATGCACCCAACAAATGTTTTAGTGGCATCGTATGGGGTGAGATAGTAATGACCGAAATGCACCGTAAAAATTTATGTACTCGAAAATTTGGAAACTTTTATGTGACGATGTGTCTATGTTAGTGATCCAAAAAGGATTCAGAGAAGGCTAAGAATAACTTAGAACTCACAGAGGCAACTCAAAATGCTCATAATGGCTCCAGCAAATAGAGAAAGGAAAAAAATTCAAAGTTCCCAAAACTTAGTGAAAGTGGCATGATTGTGAAGAGTGCATCGCAAGATTTCTAATAGCGCAAACAGGTCATCAAAATGAGTTACAGTTTGAAAGATATCCGCGGTCAAAGTTGTGGTCAAATAGGGCAAGTCAACACGGGGCCACATCATCATCCGTACTGCTAACGTCAGCATGACATCAGTAGCTGACATGGCATGGTGATGTCAGCATGATGGTTGTTGATGTCAACATGCCACGTGGTAGCAACAGAGGCTTCCACGTGTCATTCGACAATGGGCTTTTCAGGCGTCCATGTGGACCAGTAGAAAAGTGCCACGTGGCACCCCCAGGCGACGCCATGTGGCACCAACCAAGAAGCACCATGTGTCATGTACGGATTGACAGGGTGATTGATGTCAGCAGACAGGTGGACTAATCAATGGGAGCCATGTGGCCTAATCAGCAGGCGACACATGGCATCCTCGAAACGTCCAATATCAACTCGTGAACAAATTTCAAATTTAAAAAAATGGCGGGTCCGCCAAATCTGGCGGACCACACCAATTTTTAGCAGCAGTTGGAAGGAATTCTAGACTCCTCTAAAGTTAGTAGGAATCAAATGTTGAAAATATATATATATATATATATACAACCAACATACCAAAATGGAGTCCATGGGATTCAACCCTGGAACCTTCATCGATGCCCAAGCCTTAACAATTCTGCCCACAACCAATGCGCCACGGGTACCTCTTGGTACATCCACCCATGGATATTTCTTAAAAGGTGTAATCCTCCCAGAGCTAGGGGAGAAGGCGTGGACCGTACGACATGTGGGCATGTATTTTGAGGCAAAAGACTATCATCATTGCAGGTTGCAGAGGGCACGAAAATCACAATAGAATTCTTCTTGGGCCTGGGAGTGCCAGAGTCAAATCAAAGCATAGAGACAGTCATTTTTGGGTAATTCGATGCCATGAATTCAGTGGTGATGTTTGTTTTCTGATATGGGCATTATTTTTGCAGCTTGATTTCAGAATGAGGTATATTTATGTATCTGTGAAATTCTTTTGTTGAGTTAATGAAAGAGACTACCCTTTTGAGAGAATGACCTGGAGATGTATTCCACCAAGAAAAAACTTTGTTATCAAGTTTTTGTGTTCATATATGATTCTTATGTCTCTTCATTTTTTAGTTTTCCCTTCTTTAATGGTGCACTTTAATTTATGCTCATTTAATACAATTCTTTATAAGTCATGATGAAAAGATCCTGGATCATGTTGGTATCAGAGTAGTCATCTTTGACTTGAATCATTGAGTGTGAATGCTTACTAGGGCCAAGCATACTCAAGGTGAAGGAACTCTTAAGACTTTCAATCCTGAAGTTGATTGTGTATCTAGAAGGAAGAAAATGGCATAAGAGGACAAGCGTGATGAACAGGAGAAAAATTGTTACATGGTCTTTCATCGCATGTCAGAAATGGTCGAGTGAATGTATGGAGATTACAAGAAGAGGATGAAGAAGAAAGGAAGAAAAAGGAATCACATGAAGATGATGATGCTTCAGTAAACCAAGGGGCTAGAGGAGATCCTCCTGAGCCTCTGTCTTCACCTTTGAGTTCTAGTTCTTCTTCCTCTGAGCATTCTCATCATTCTCATGATTCTAGCCATAAATCCTCTTTTAAGAAACCATTATTAAAGCTTTCTATGTTTAATGGAGATGTTAATCCTAAAAAGATAGATAATTGGATCTGATAGGTTGAAGTGTATTTTCATGTCCAGCATATTGATGAAGAGGAAGTTAAAGTGCAACTGGCTTCTCTTCGGTTGGAAGGCATCGCTCTCGTACGGTGGGAGAGCAAGCTTTAGGAAAAAAGTAAGTGTGGTAAGCTTCTTTCCTCATGGTCGGAATTTAAATCAGCGTTAAGGAAGAAATTTTATCCATTAGAGTATTTACATAAAACAATGGTGGAATGGAAAACTTTAAGGCAAAGTAAAGGAAAAATTGTACAAAGTTTCACAAAAGAATTTAGGAAGGAAGCTCTTGCATTGAAAATTCCTTTGGATTCTTATGAGACTTTAATGAAGTATATTGGTGCACTTCATAGTTATATACGTCATACTTTTCTCTTGTTTAACCCCACTAGTCTTGACGAAGTTTGTGTGCAAGTCACTCACCTTGAGAACAGGGGGAAACATGTTCAATAAGATCCCACAAAGAAACCTTCCAATTTCCCACAAAAGACTTTTAAGAATGATGCAGGAGCATCGCTCAACTACCAAGCGAGCCAGCGCGCGTGGAGAAAGATGGACAGCTGGATGAGCCAGCCAACTTCAGATTTTGAATCCTTCATTGGTATTGTTGCGCCGCCGTTTAACAAAAGGCATTCAAAGCGTGCGCACTTGTATTATGTTATAGATAGGAAGGCATTTAAGACTATTAAGGCTGGTAGATAGGAATTAATTGTAGATTAGACAGTTTTAGCTTTCGAGAGGGAAAATGGAGTATAGAAACCCTCCTTTGTGTTAACTCCCAAAATGAAACCGTCCTTTCGGCCGAGTTTTGGGTGGATATCATAGCTTTCAGTAGTAGCTTCAAGTCATTTTTGATTTTTTTCAGTTCAGAAAAATTTTGGTTTTTGGTGTGTCTTAGGAAATAATTGAAAATAAAGTCTTCTATTTCGAAAATGTGACTGTTTACTTTCAACAGCTAACATTATGTAAAAAGGCCCATCGTTAGCTGTGGAAAGTGATAGCTTTCAACAGCTAAAGGCGTTATTTCATCAGTTCAAGGTGCTGTGGAAAGTAACGAGGCGCGAGAAGCTCAACAGACAGTTCGCACGTGGCACGATACGGAGAATACTTGCTTTCGCGCTAAGAAATATTTTTAAATGATGTGGCACGAGGTTTTGCTTTCCGCAGATAAAGTGAGTTTTCATATCAAAGGGTGCGCTGTGGAAAGTATTCACTTTCCGCAGCTAACAGGGGTTTCCGAAGGGATCGCGTGCTGTGGAAAGTAGCAAGCGAGCCTGATGACAGGGATATTCTCCAAACACCGTAGCTGCATAAAACACGGTTCACGTGCTCATTATCCACGCATGCACGAAATAATGAAGTGATCACCCCATGTCACAACAAGATCCGAGACATGCGCTGGTGGAAGCAAGCAATCATG
>JASDQU010713371.1:3668-14421 GCA_032191745.1 Picea mariana
ATCAAATTTTTTATACCACATCCTTGGTGATTGTTTTAAACCATACAGGGACTTTTTCAGCTTGCATACCAGCTCCTTCTTTCTCTTCACAACAAATCCTTTTGGTTGCTTCATATAGATTTCTTCTTCTAGATCCCCATGTAGGAATGTTGTCTTCACATCCATCTGTTCTACTTCAAAATCAAATGCAGCAGCAACAAATAACATAAATCTAATAGAAGTTAACTTGGAAACAAGAGAAAAAATCTCACCAAAGTCAATTCCCTCAACCTGGGAATAACCCTTTGCTACTATCCGAGCTTTGTATTTCTCCACTTTTCCTTCTACATTCAGTTTCTTTTTAAATACCCATTTGTTGCCAATGGACGTTCTTCCAGTCGAAAATTCCACTAGATCCCAAGCCTCATTTTTATCCAAGACTGCCATTTCTTTATCCATGGCCTTTTTCCAAAGTTTTCCATCCTCTAAATCCACTGCCTCCCTAACAGTTCTAGGATCATCATCAGTAATAGACAAAGAAAAATTTGAACATAAATCATATGGAGTATACCTTTCTGGTAGCCTTCTTTCTCGAACCGATCTCCTCAATAATTGAGTATGAGGATCTTCTTCTTCTTAGTCTTATTCTTCTGTAGATTATGATTCATCATCCTTTAAATCAAACTCTATTTTCTCTGGTTCTTCCTTACTTGGTAGGACTTCTTGTTTAACAACATCCTTCATTTCTCTAAATACCACATCTTAGCTATACACAACCTTATTATTTTCTAGGTTCCAAATCTTATAACCTTTGAGACCATCCTTATACCCAATAAAGAAACACTTTTGAGCCTTCTTATCTAGCTTACTCGTGTTTTCCTTTGGAACATGAACATAGGCCTCATAGCCAAATACCTTGAGATGTTTGAGAGAAGCTTTATTACCTGTCCATACCTCTTGTGGAGTCTTTTCATCTAGCATTGACGAGGGTGATCTGTTGACCAGGTAACATGCAGCACCCACTGCCTCTACCCATAATTCTTGCCCTAACCCAGCACCACTAAGCATGCACCTTGATTTTTCCATCAACGTCTTGTTCATCCTTTCTACAACTCCATTCTATTGAGGTGTATATGGAGTAGTCTTTTTCCTTGCTACACCACACTTCTTAAAAAATTCTTCAAATTCATTCCCGAAAAACTCTCTGCCATTATCTACCATCAACACCTTAATTTTTTTCTCTGTTTGATTCTCAACAAAAGACTTAAACTCTTTAAACCTATGAAAGAATTCATATTTCTTCCTGACGAAATATATTCAAGTATTCCTCGAGAAGTCATCTATAAATGAGACATAGTACACAGATTTTCCCAATGATGGAACCAACACAAGTCCAAACACATCACTGTGAACTAGCTATAAAATTCCTTCTTCCCTCGTTGCACCAGAGAGGAATCTTACCCGATTTTGCTTCCCATATACACAACGTTCACAAAAATCAAAATCCAGAGAGAAATTATACAGACCTTCAACCATACCTTTACCATGTAGTAGTCGAAGACCCTTCTCTCCGATATGCCCCAGTATTTGATTCCACAACATAACCTTTTCTCCAGAGACTGTAGGATTTCTTTCTTCTTCAACTCCAATATCAGGAAAAATGGAACTATGACACCCATCACTAATAGTGCTTCCTTGCATATTATACAGAGTTCCAAACAAAACTCCCTTCAGCAACACCATTGCTCATCGAACGATCCTATAGATTTCCTTTTCAAATATTGTTTTTACCCCTGCATCGTCCATTTTTCTTACAAAAATCTAATTTCTATCCGATCCCAGGATGTGAAGAGCACCATGTAGTGTTCTAATCCTTCCATCTATGAGACTCAACTTGAATTTTCCTCAACCTATGATTTTGGTTATTGAGTCATTACCTAGGAAAACATTACCTCCATCATACCTTTCATATTCACATAACCACTCCCTGTGGGGATTCATATGAAAGGATGCACCTGAGTCAACCAACCATGCCTCATGATCTACATGTGTGCTTAAAGAATCCAAGTACGCATCCTCTCCTTCTTCCTTGGAGGTCTTTTCTTCTGTAGAAGGAGATTATTCAGATCCCTTCTTTTTCGCAACTTTGGATCTATAATGCTTCTTGTAGTGCCCTTCTTTTCCACATCTCCAGCATACCTTTACAAACTTTCCGGGAGACTAATATCTTCCCTTAGACTTAGATCTCCCACTTGAGGACTTAGATCTATTTCTTTGCTGGGATAATCCTCTTGCAAATAAGGCATCTATTCTTTGTCCTTCCATGTTCTTCCATCCCATCTCCTCTGACAACAAGGATGATACCACTTCATCAAAATTAAAGGAAGTTGTATTACTACATATGGCCACAACCAGACTATCTCACGAGTCTAGTAAAGAACATAGTAAACTAATACACTTATCTTCATCTGAAATTTTAATCTCAACAGATACTAACTGACTTACCACAGTATTGAAGGCGTTCAAATGCACTTCCACTAAGTCTCCATCTCTCATCCTCGGGTTATACAACTTCTTTCTTAGGAATAGTTTATTTACTAGGGACTTAGATTGATACAACTTACCCAACTTGTCCCATAACTCCTCAGTTGTAGTTTCCTCTGACACATTCAGTAATACTAAATCTGAGAGACATAGCCGGATTGTGCTCTTCACCTTCTAATCCAACTTTTTCCAGTCATCTGTTGAAATTCATGTAGGTGCAGTACCTAAATCCACCATGATCCATTGATCTCTGTCCACCAATAGATCTTCCATCTTGAGCTTCCAAAGCTCAAAACGTTTCCCATTAAAATTCTCGATCTCCATTTTCAAACTGCTCTCTATTTCTCTTCACCTGAAGAATCAATACCACATATATCCCACTGTAACAAGGCTTATCATAGTCCCGAGTCAAACCCTTGACCACAAAGGCATCCCCCTTAATCCAATAATTGCTCTGATACCAAATGTAGATTTTAACCTAGTACAATATTTATTGCAAACAAATTTTCAGTAAAAGAACATAAAAGATACAATGGCAAATACACACATTACACATAGAAATTTCCCCTGGAAACCCAAATCGGGAAAACCAACATATTCTATATTCCTTCATAGTGATACATTATTTGCAATACAATATACACATAGGATCTAGTGGCATCCAAAACCCTAAGCCAATGACCCAGATTAGTCAACGGCCCTAATTCCTTAACCAGAAATAGAAAACCATTGGCAAAAACCATTTGCAAGAAAACCACCCAACAATGGACACAAAAATCAAGGAGACACGAAAAATGAGGGAAAAAATGCAACACATTTCCCGAGGAAAAGAATATAACACAAACCCAACATGTTCAGGATAAGAGATCATGTAGAAGACCAGATTATATGGTCCCAAAATCTAGCTAGAGACTACATCCCAAGAATTGGATATAAGGTTCCTATCGAGGAAGGAAGAGAGGAACACAAAATTTGGTGGTGGAAAATTGTGTGGAAATTGAAGTGTCTATCAAAATAAAAAAATCTTCATGTGGCTACTCTTAAACAACGAAGTTCGTACTTGGGATATCTTGCAAAAAAATTATGTGGGTCTTGGTTGGTATAGTCTTTGTCATCAAGCAGAAGAATCAAACATGCATATTGTCATGACATGCACATTCACAAAGCAGGTTTGGATTGAAGTGTAAGGAATGGTTGGACTAAGGGGGACATGATATGTACATTCCTTCAATGCTTAACATAGAGTTGACTAGTAGCATTTTAAAAAATTGTTAATCACAAAAAAAATATTATATATATATGTGTGTGTGTGTGTGTGTGTGTGTGTGTGTGTGTGACTTAAAGTAGATATTGAAATATTTTATTTATTGCCAACATATTTTATTGAATTAAAGATATAAAGAGAAATTGAAAGTAAAAAATTCCTATAGTTAAAACATTTAATAGTATATTTCTTAGTATGAGGGAGATGTATAATTCCTTTAGTAGTCAACACAAATATATAAAGAGAAAATTAGAAAAAATGTTTACACCTTGAGGAATTTGATCTTTCTCAAAACTCATGATAAATTTAAAGTTAAGATGGTTCTAAGTTGATCAATCAAACCAACCCCTTTGAACCTGAACTAAACATCTCTTATAATAAATATAACCAACACAACCTTGTCAAAAAAAAAAAAATTGACTTAATGAGTATGACTAGTAAAACAAGTTATTACATTGAATCCATTGCAAGGATAAGCTTGCATTGGTTTCACTATGATCGAACATTGTGAAGAGTAATCTATTACATTTAAGTGATTGCAAGCATAGGTTTGCAATGGTTTGAGTAGTTTATTTCCTCTGTGCTAAATCATGTGTTTTGGTGAATTTGGTTTATTACATTTAAGTGATTGGAAGAATAGGTTTGCAATGGTTTGAGTAGTTTATTTCCTCTGTGCTAAATTATGTGTTTCAGTGAATTTGGTTCACTAACATAGGATTGCATTGATTTTTGTAGCTTCTTGACTTTGTGTTAAAGGAGGTGTTTTGGTCAATTTGGTTATCAATTTTTTTTTTATATATATTTTGTTAAAAGTTTGCATTTGTTTAAGATTTGTTTAAGAGTAGAAGGAAAATGATACTTTGATAGTTAATAGAATTTTTTTTTTATGGATAGTTGTTAGATATTGTTTTTGGAAAATTGTTAGATATTGTTATTGGAATATTGAAAAAAAAATTAATAAATTGAAGGTTTTAAAAAGGATTGAAGTGTCACAAAGTATCACAAAATTTAAATAATAGTAGATGGAACTAAACTCCACACTCACCCACTAGCTTACTAATTATAGTTAAATAGAATATTCAAAGTTATGCTTTGTTTTGTTTGATGCTTGTAAATTTATCTTTCTCTAAAGAGCAATATATTTTATTTATTGCCAACATATTTCATTGACTTAAAGTAGATATAAAGAGCAATTGAAAGTAAAAAGAAATTATAGTTAAAACATTTCAATGGTATCTTTTGCTTAGTATGAGGAAGATGTATAATTCCTTTAGTAGTCAACACACACACACACATATAGAATTAACTTATTTCTATCCTAACTCTCAATCTATCATATGTACAAACTCTCAATCTATCATATGTACAGAAAGGTCAATTCTCTTCATGTGAAAACTTTTTTAAAATTAGAAAAAAAAATTACACCTTGAGAAATTTGATTTCTCAAAACTCATGATAAATTTAAAATCAAGATGAATCTAAGTTAGTCAATCATTCCAACCCCTTTAAAAATGAACTAAACATTTCTTATAATAAAAATATAACCAATGTAAAATATAAATTTATTGTACATTGAGTAATGAGTGTGATAGTAAAATAATCTATTACATTGAATCCATTGCAAGGATAAGCTTGCATTGGTGAATCTAATTCATGTGTTTGGGTGAATTTGGTTCACTAACATAGGCTTGCATTGATTTTTGTAATTCTTGACTTTGTGTTAAAGGAGGTGTTTTGATCAATTTGGTTAACCTTTTTTTGTTTTTTCTTATATTGTGGCTTGTATTGATTTTTGTAATTCTTGACTTTATGTTAAAGGAGGTGTTTTGGTCAATTTGGTTAACTTTTTTTGTTTTTCTTATATTTTGCATTGATTTATGTAGTTTATTGATTTTGTGTTAAAGGAGGTGTTTTTGTCAATTTGATTAATCATTGTTTTTGTTTTTCTTTATATTTTGTTAAGTTTTCATTTGTTTAAGAGTACATGAATTGAAAATGATCTTTGATAGTTAATAGATTTTTTTATGAGTCATTGTTAGATATTGATTTTTGGAAAATTGTTAAATATGGTTATTGGAGTATTAAAAAAAATAATAATAAATTAATGATTTTAAAAAGAATTAAAACATCATAAAAATATCACAAAATTTAAATAATAATAAATAAAACTAAACTCCACACTTACCCATTACCTCACTAAATTTAAATAATAATAGATGGAACTAAACTCCACACTCACCCACCCACTGCCTTACTAAGCCTTACTAATTATTATAGTTTTATAGTTAACTAGAATATTCAAAGTTAAGTTATGCTTCGTTTTGTTTGATGCTTGTAAACTTACCTTTCTCTATTTCTAAGAAATAGAAAAGATGCTAAAGTCACCAATGAACCCAAGATATGACATATATGAACATTTAAAGGTTTGCATCTGGTTCATTGATAGTTGAATGAGATTATTCAGCCAACCAGGAAACATGGAGCCTTGGTTCAGCAAGTCACCAAAATTAGAAATTCAAAAGTTGTAAACACAGCAGAGCCTTGGTTCGGTTGTGGTGTGGTTGACAGATACACCATTCACAGAAAACACAACTTTGTCATCAGCAGAAAACAAGTTTAGAAAGCATACAGCGCGAGTCGTGTTTTCCAAATGTCATTACAAACTACAGACATCAATTTCCCAAATAGGGACAGAAGGTCCCCCGGACGACTTATCCTTTGCCTTTTAACTGGCAGTATGGAAGTGAGCCTTCAGGCTTTAACTGCTTATTAATACCAGTGTTTAAACGTTTTCCCTCTCTATGTAATCCGATACGATACGCCTCAGAGGTTTATATGCCCTCCCACGTAACGAATCTTCAGTTACAGGAATGACAGGTATTGTGGAGCGGAAGGTGTAGTGGGAGACGTTTAACCGATTTCCCGAGAGAAATGTGTAGAAAACCACGACATTGAAGTGGCCATGTCTCACAAGCAACAGAGACGTGTTACCTACTGCCGAGCCCACAGTTTTCAATCGATAGAAGTCAATTATAAATTTACATAGAAATAGAAACAATTTTATTAAGCCCAAAGGCGTATACTTATTGATAATGAGCATATTTAATAGGTTTTTAGTGTTTAATCAAGATGAAATATTTTTAGTCTTCCCAATAAATCAATGACTATTATAAAGGTATCTGTTTACATGTTTATTTTTTTACTTTTACTTAATCATATTTAAAATTTATTAAATTTATTATAATAACTAGTTAATTTTCAAGTCTAAATGATGAACAAAAATTAAGATTTTGTTACAAAGATATAAATCAACGTTTCATTTTATTTTCTAAACCACGCTAAACCTTTAGTTTCTTCACCAACCACAAGTTTGGTGCTGTTATAGTTTTATTGAATCTATATTTCCTTTAGTTCTTCACCAACCACAAGTTTGGTGCTATTATAGTTTTATTGAATCTACATTTCATGAAATCTCATTAGTCGTTTTGGTATCAGAGAATTGAATTGTAAGAGAAAATCTTCCCGATGTCACTGCCCTTAGTCATCTTCGTAGCTTGCGTTGTCTGTAATATAGCTGTTCATGTGAATGGAACAACAAACCACAAAATCCATAACCATGAGATACTGATAAACAGTAGGCAATTAATGGCCTCTAACGTTTTCAAGCCGGCGTGCAGCGTGACATTGTACCCCGACGTTTGCGTTTCGACCCTGCTATCTCATCCTGAAATACTACTTCATAGGACCAGCACTAAGGATTTAGCCATTATTGCTATGGAGATAACATTGGATGAAGTTCAGAGGACTTCTGCTCTTGTCTCTGATCAGATAAGTGGAATAGATCAGTGTGACCGCGCTGCCATTGAAGATTGCGTAGAGCTTTTGGGGTATACGTTACACCAACTTAACGAGTCTCTTCTCAATTTAGCTGACAAGATCATGTTCGAGGCGGGCGATGTGCAGACTTGGCTCAGCGCCTCTCTAACTAATCAGGAGATGTGCATCGGCGCCCTTGAAGGCTTAAATCAAAGCGTGAAGTCTCCGTTGCTCGATCAAGTACTACATATTTCAAAGTTGCTGAGTAATTCTCTTGCAATCGTCAAGAGCATGTCTGGTTCTGATCAGAACGACAAGGGAAAACAGCGAAGCTCTCTGGTGAACAACCGGCGTCTCTTAACCGATTTCAAACCTCGTGGAAGAGGCGCACCGTTTGATGTTGAATTCTTTTCGAGCTACGGTTCCATTGAAGACGGTTTCCCTGCGTGGCTGTCTTCAGCTGACCGGAGGCTCCTTCAGGCCACGCCCGGCAGTGTGAAAGCTAATGTGGTCGTTGCTCAAGATGGAAGTGGAAATTACAGGACTATTAGCGAAGCAGTAAAGACGGCTCCCAGTAAAAGTAGCGGGAGATTCATAATCCATGTGAAAGCAGGAAGGTATGCAGAAGAAGTGGTGGTTTCGAAAGAAAACGTGATGGTCATTGGAGATGGAAAAGACGTCACGGTGGTCACAGGGAGTAAGAGCGCTGGGGGAGGCTCATCGATATTTATCGCTACGTTTGGTACATTCGCTCAGCACCGTCCACGTTTGATTTTTCTGGTGTTTTGATTACAGTTTTGAATTTGATGGAGGTAGTAAACAAATTTCAATCAAACCCCAGAACTACTGGGACTCCAATACATAGCATAGTTACCAAATTCTGTCCAAGTTTGATTTTGCTGGTGTTTTGATTACAGTTTTGAATTTGATAGTTACCAAATTCTGTCCAAGTTTGATTTTGCTGGTGTTTTGATTACAGTTTTGAATTTGATAGAGGCAGTAAACAAATTTCAATCTCCCTATAATTAAGGAGATGAACTAAATCCCCAGAACTACTAGGACTCAACAAATTTCAATCTGCCTATAATTAAGGAGATGAACTAAAGCCCCAGAACTACTAGGACTCCAATACATAGAATAGTTACCAAATTCCGTCCAAGTTTGATTTTGCTGGTGTTCTGATGATAGTTTTGAATCTGATAGAGGGAGTAAACAAATTTCAATCTGCCCATAATGAAGGAGATGAACTAAAGCCCCAGACCTGCTAGGACTCCAATACATACTAAATAGTAGCGTCCGCATATTTCAGAAAACAATGAAGTATTTCTAAGTCTATACTATGTGATGCAAGCTTATACTGAACCTATTCATCCATTAGTAGAAAACTTTGAAGAAAATTCACTAAATACTTCCTCTGATTCATGATTAGCCCTAAGGAGCATGAAAAGGGTGACACATTTGTCATCAAAAATTTTTATGAATTGATTCATTATTTATGGATGATAGGTGGGTAAACAGTAGCCCTAAGGGGCATGAGAAGGTAGAACCCTTTGTTATCACGAACAATTAAGCTAATTTTTGAGAAAAAAAAATTCAATTTTATTCTAAATTAGTATTTTAAATAAAAAAGCCTAAAAAAAATACATGAAAACATAAAAAAATTAGAATTCTTTATCTAATTATTAAATATTTATTTTAAATTTATATTTTAAAAAACTCGAAAAAAAAGTTCAATTCAATGGTGAAAAACTGGAAGTTTTTCAAAAATAGTGGTTACTAAATTTTTATCCACAACCCACTTTCCATTTATCTGAAAATTATTTCAACATAGTATATCAAACTTTTTTTTTTAATGTATACTTTGTTATTTTTCATTGATTAAATATTTGTATATTTTTCTTTTATTATTTTAATGAAATTTGTTATTTTTCTATTGATTTTTAATTTATTAATTAAATATTTATAATTTTTTTTATTTTTTTTGTGTTTTTTATTAAATATTTTTTAGTTTAGATTTTTATTTTATTGCTTTTATTTTATTATTTTTGTTATTTTTTTTAATTTTTAATATATTAATTAAATATTTGTGATTTTTTATGTTTTTCTTTTTAATGTTTCAATGATTTTTTTTCATTAAATATTTTTTAGTTTTAGTTTTTATTTATGTTTTAATTAACTTTGTACTTATGTTTTTATTTTTAATGTTTCAATGATATTTTTGTTTTCCACTAAATATTAAATATTTCTGATTTTTAGTTTTTTTATTTGTGTTTTAATGAACTTTGTATTTATTTATTTATAGATTTTTAGTTTATTAACTAAATATTTTTGAATTTTAATTTTCTTTTTTTAATAATTTAATGAACTGTGTTTTTTTCATTAAATACTTTTGATTTTTAGTGTTTTAATGACTTTATACTTGTTTATAGATGACTGACATCAAGAATTACATAATCTATACAATTTTTCCATTTTAAAATCATTGTTAAATAGATAAGATGTTGATAAAGTTTCATTTGGGACAATTTTGACAATACAAGTTTCTTTATTTATGGTGTTGGTAAAGTTTTATTTGGCACAATTTTGTGGATACAAGTTTTTCTTTTAAATTAATGTCTAAATTAATAATTATTTTTATAAAGAAAAATTATTTTTCAAATCTTTTATATTTTAACATATTTTATATAATTATTTTAAATCTCATTTTATCCACTACAAAAATTTTGAATATATTATTTTTTTTCAAATTTTTAAACATAATGTGTTTTATAAAATATATTTATTAATTTTTTTAATTTAAGAAAAAATAATAATAATTTATTTTTATATAATCATTAATAATAATAATCCAATTTTAAAGATGTAGTCAAATTAACATAAGGAACTCTCTCCTTACAACTACTAAAATTTATGGAAATGTACATATCTTATCAATTGCTTATTATACAATATATTAATTATAAAAAATCTTTTTTTATTATTAAATATGATTCAAGTTTATTTTCTTAATTTGATAATATATTTTTATACTAATACTATAAGTTATAGTTTTATTTATAATTCTTTTAACAATCATTACAAAATACAAATTTTAACTTGCATTTTTTTAGAATACACATTAGTAAGTTTTTTCAAATTTCTTTTAAAAAT
>JASDQU010713372.1:0-23511 GCA_032191745.1 Picea mariana
TTTGTTACTAATTGTTTTTAAACGTCGTCTTTCAACTCCATGTTAAGCATTGAAGGAATTAAACATCTCTGTCATACTCAACAACAGACCATCAAAATGCTTTAACCAACCATAAGAAGTTGTTTACTTTCAATTACTATCTATCTATCTATCTATCTATCTATCTATCTATCTATATATGATATTAAAATATTTTACTTAAGGTGGACATTGGAATATTTTGTTTATGGTGACATTGAAATATTTGTTTTGTTATTGATTTTTCTTATGATTAGCCCCATTTTAGCCAAGCTATATGAAAGTATTTTAGAAAAGAAGATAAGTATATTGCTAGAAATCCATGGAAAAAATGTTAAAGGACATACTAGTTTTAGAGACTATCATTCAATTATGGACCACCTTGTCATGCTTAGGATCATTTCATAGGAGTGCCACAACAATAAAACCAATATCCTTTGTTGTTTCGTTGTTTTCAGAAAAGGTTTTGACAATATGCTTAGGACTAACCTTTGGAATATGTTAGAAGAGCTAAAAGTTCCCTTTGAGTTGAGAGATGTTGTGGTATGGTTGTATGAGACCATTATTGTCAAGTTTAGGAGCACTGAGGGATTGTTTGAAGTAATTAATTGTGATATTGGATTCAAGCAAGGTTGTCCTCTATCCCCTACCGTTTTTGGCATATGCGTTGACAAGTTAGAAGATTGTTTGGAAGTTTCAGGTTGTGTTGGACCAACTCTTGCTAGTATAGTCATCATCCTTCTCTTGTATGTCGATGATATTGTTCTTATGGAAACAAATCCCTATGACCTTAGAAAGCAACTTTAAAACCTCAAGGACTTTTGCTCTAGTACAATGATGATAGTGAACACTCTCAAAAAGAAGGTTTTGATAATTAAGTCCCAAAAGATCACCTATGATAGTTTCATGTATGACAACAATAGCTTGGAGGAAGTGCCTTCGTACAAGTATCTTGGAATTGATATTCATCACAAACTCAATTGGAATGATAGCAATGAGAAAAAAGATAAATGGAGGGTGGAAAGATTATTATGAGCTTGAAAATAATTGTAAATTAGCAGACCTTTGGCTATGGGATAAGAAAAACCTCCTCTTTGAGACTCTTGTCTTTTGGGGTACATACTTAACTACATACTTAGTGGCATACTCATTTTTTCCAATTTTCCTACTATTTAGAAGTACTTCTATTTATAGTAGCTCTATTTTTTGTTGGTGGTTGCCTATATGTAATACCATGGGTTTCCAAAACCATGGGATCATAAACCACCATTAGGCAAATTTATACTTTTAGGAGATAATTCCTCTTTCCTTAATTTTAGGAGATAATTCATATTTCATGGCTAGATAACACACTTGAGTGAGAATATTATTCTCCTAAGGAAGTTCTCATTACCCATCTTATTCTTAGAGTTAACCAATGATTCAGGTGGATATCCATGGCTTTCAGGGACCTAACCTCCCTAACCCCTCACATAGGTAGAATAATGTATTTCCATGTAATAAAGAACAATATTAATAAGGCCTATCAATAAGGAAGATTAAGTCAAATGTAAGAAGACCTAATAGAAGCTTCCGCTTCTAGAAGGATCTTCCTCTAGATTGTTCTTTTGGATATATATATTTAATATAAATAGGAGTAGAGGGTATGAGAAGTTTTGCCTTGGAGATTATTGTAATAGAGATTTTCTCTGATGGAGGTTGCCCCCTCGAAGAGGCAAGTGAACATTGCTATCAGTAATAAAGGTGCTCTTTTTGGTGTTATTCTGGTACTATTATGATATTGATTTGGTTACATTATTGTTGTTCTTCCATTGCTTGTATATTATTTATGTTTTGCATACTATGATATATCTGGAATATTACAAGTGGCATCAGAGCTCTTTCCTCAACAAAAAATTGTGAATTTTTTTTCCAGGGTAGAGGCGTATTTTGGCATCTTAAAGCTACATAGATCTATCGTTACACGCATAAACCCATGGTCATGGAGTAATACATGCAGGAAATACAAGTGGTACTTAATCAAACATCTATTGGCCATATTTGTAACCCATGTTGGTACCCCTTCGAGTGGTAACGCATCAGACAATACCTGTATACAGATCGACCTAGATCTCATGAATCCCTCCATAGATAAATCGATTGGCCACCTAACTGCTACAGTGCCACCGAGAAAAACACTCAGGAGGATACTCTCTATTACCTGGGTAGTCGGGTAGTACGACTAAGGGCATGGTATAGCCTCCTTAGTTGGTGCCCTGAGATATTGGGATGAGTACTACTGTTGGACCCTGCACGTATATCAAAGAGCTATAACACAGGGAAAACCCTTGTCTGTAGACACCCTGCATACCCTAACCCTTGGGATGGATACAGAAACAAAACATACAAGATCTATTGCCGTGCAACTGTGCCTCATACATTCTGGTTGCGAAATTAATACACATTTCTTCCTGTTAAGAATTTGGGCATTTCAAAAGTGCAGTATTCTTTAGATTGAAGTATAATTCCACAGGAGTAAAAAAAAAATTCTAGAACCTATTGGCACCATTATTTGAGCCCTATCCCATTGGATTCCTCTCTTCACCCTGATCGCAGTCATACCTATCATTTTTCAGCAATTTTTTTCCCGTGGATCCGAACCCCTTTCGACACTCTTATTTGGGCCTCACCCCATTGGATTCTTGTCATCGCCCTAATCGTCGTGATACCCTTCACCCATAAACCGTTTTATGTGTGGTCCCACCCGTCCCTTTCTGTTTTCCCTCTTCATCATGGCCCACACTCGTAGCCAAGACTTGGAAACCCACTTCAATTCCTTGTCCTCTACTTTCATAGAGACCTAGCAAGAAGTGAGGCAACTCAGTGCCAATATTGCCACCATCAATAAGAATATGCATTCCTCCATAGACGCAAAAATTGAAACCATCAAACAAGACCTTGCTACCCATCTTGGATCATTCACTGACATGATCTGTGCTAAGTTGAATATTCCTACATACCTTACCTCCTCTGACCCACCTTTGCACCCCAAAGGTGAAACTTCCTCCAATTCCCAGACTTTTTAGCACCATCACTTTCAATGTGACCTATGCCTTCTGCGTGTGGATGTGAACAAATTTGATGGTTTGGATCCCACTGGTTGGGTAAATCAAATGGAACATTATTTATCTTTGTACGACATTACAAATGAGTTGTCCAAACTCTGGTATGGTGTTCTCCATGTAGATCAAGAGCATTGGCAATGATGGAAATGGACAAAATTTGTGGCAGAGCTTTATGAATGCTTTGAAACTAACACCAACCATTTAGGTCATTTGACAAAGTTGAAACAATTTGGAACAGTGGAAGACATTATAGCTTCTTTTGAGTGATTGGCTTTCTGCACATTGGAATGTATGATGCTTTTTTCCAAGAATTTTTTATCAGTGGCCTCAAGGATGAGAATTTTTCCCATGTCCTCATGGCTCGGCCTCAGAGTTGGGTGGAAGCTACTAAAATAGATAAGGAAGCACAACATGTTGTCTCTTCTTAAACTAGAAAACCATCCTTTATTCCTCGCCCTAAACCAGTCACTCCCACTCCTCCTTCCACTCCACTAAAGATCCATAAATTGGCCAGGGAAGAAATGGTTGAATGCCAACTCAAGGGCCTTTATTATAATTGTGATGACAAATATTTTCCTAGGCACACGTGTAAGGAACAAAATATTTTTATGGCCATCTTCGAGGATGTTTTTGAAGACAATGTCTCAGCCCCCCTGTGTTTGAGTCACCTGAACCCACTGACCTGACCCCACCTTATGACCCTCCCGAAGTTGAACCGATCATTTCCATGAAGATGGGCAAGGAAATAATATTATCTCATATCGGAAACAATCGTGTTGCACTTGAACAAAGAACAAAATTTTGAGTCCATTTTCATCCAAATTTTGGGTATAGCATGACCTTAGGAAGCTGAGCTCATTACTTAGAGTTTAGTCCTCCGAATGGTTATTCTTATAGTCCCTATGGAGAGTTTTTTGATGCCTCCTGCATCACAATGTTTTTTCATCAAGTCTATGTTGCCTAAGTTATCCATATGTCTCATGCTCTTGTTCAAAGGAAGTCTATAAGTCTATGTCAACCATTTCTCATAACTCTTGACTTTGCATGTCGGCCATACCCTCAGTGAATCTCAGATTTACATGAATATGTAGTCCTACCATGCACCCTGGTGCTACTTTCATTATGAGTAGGTAACCTTGAACCCAACAATTGAAATTTCCTCATTGATCACTAACTAGGGTGTTTCCCTTGTGTTTGACAACAAGAAATCTATTCACAGATTGGGATTCGTGTAGTGTCTTGGATTCCATTAGCCTTATTGGTGGTTTCCTCGCCTTTGTTGGTAGTTTTCCTTATTGGCTTCTATTCAGAGTTCTCTTTCATGTACTACTTGCATCTGGTGCATGCGAGGGATGCACAGGGTCATTGGTTTGTGAACATCCTATTCATCCGAGCTCCTCCTAATCATCAAGCTATTTCTTTATACCTCATGTTTAATGATGAGAGATTCCTTAATTCTCTCCTTTAAGTGGGTCTCCTTCCATCGACTTCAACTCATCTATTCTGGAAATAAGACCTAGAGTCTTATGAGTACCTAGAGGATTGCAGTCTTCAGTGGCAGGTTCTCCCACCATCGATAGTTGGGAAAACATCAATGTCTCATGATCGATGGATTCTTCAAGTGTTCAACCTCAAAACCCTTATTCACACTTATAGAATGTACTCGGTGCCTTGACACCTACTTTCATTATTGATAGGTTGTATCGCATTTGTTTATGGTATACCTTAATGATCGGTAATCAAACAAAGTCTCATTGTGTTCGACCTCAAATCCTCTGTTCACATGATGTAGACTTTCACCTTCGATGGATGGTGTAGAATACCTCTAGCTTACAGTAGAAACATTCCTCATATGTTGTTGTCTTTCATTGGACCAATACCTATATGAATTCAGTGATCATGGGAGATCATATTGTACTCCATTGTATACAAATATCTTCAGATTGATTTTGAGACTGGATTCCACTGTGCCTCGTTGATGACTATGACAACCTATGGCATGTATCCATGTTGTATTGCCTATTCATGGCCATGAAAAACTATTTGATATATTTCCACATGGATCTACAATGTAATTCAGATTGGTAACCATGTGTAGAAAGTCATTATGGATTATTCTCATGAGAAACTAGTACTTCCAACCGAGTCTTCATTACTCCACTTCTGGTAATTATAATGTATTTCAGCCATTGTAGATACTCCTCTGACCTCACACATTATAGGGCATCTGTTACAACAAATTTTGCCTCACTCCATGGAACTTGATTGGATGGCCTTTCCATTTCCATATGCTGACTTGAAGTTCCTTTTTGTGCCTTCCAAAGACAAAAAGGCATATTTTCCACATATACATGCCCTATCAGTTATACAACAAGTGTATATGCACGTTTCTCCACTACGGCCCACGTACATTGGGTTTGGTGCTCAAAATTAAAAATCATGTCGGGTTTCCATGCCATGTCACAAGATCCATGATCCTTGAACTTCCATATACTAGAAACACTCTGGCTCGTCCCTTTTGTTCCATTTGAAGGCTATAAATTGAGTCATATCCAAGCCTTGAATTGAATAATCCAACTTTGAGAGCAAATACACTCTGGAGAAATTTCACTTCATATTGAGTCTGCATCCCTTTGTCCTTGAGAGTCTGAACTCTTTGTTCAGCCCCCAAGCTCTTTCTTGTTTGTGATGGAGAAACTCATTGACTCCTTTATATGAGCTTGCCTTTGGTGGAGGATTGAAGTGGTGGAGGCCTAGCTGGAGGTAATTAGTTTCTCAGTTCCGATATGTGTTGTTACATAAGTTTTTCACCTATGTACTTCTGCTCATTATTTTAATAGAAATACTCTTTTCTCGTCTAATTGATATCTTGCAAATATTCGAATTATTATTCCATGGTCGTATTTGTCATGTATGTTAATGGATTATGCTAATAATATATATGCTAAAAATATATATTATCACCATATGCTTGTGTATCCTGGTTGTTGAGGACAAGTTGTAGGTATAAATATTTGGGTTGCATGCTCAACGGTGGTCTTCATCAAACATCCAGAAGAGGTAGGCTCTTAGCCTTGTATTGTTAGCATTTCATTTATATAGCATACTTGGGATTATAGTTTATTTATGCATGTCATTCCTTCTATTGTGGTTTACCCTTTGCCATAGAGAGATTTTCCTCGTAACACTTTTCTCTCCAAACCCTCAAGCTAATTGGTTACATTAAGCATCGAAAGGTCATCATCCTTGTTGACAGTGGAAGCACCCATAATTTTATTCATTGTTGCATTTTCCTAGAAACTAATTGCTATATTTGTGCCGTCAATAATTTTAAAATCATGATTGCCAATGGCGGGTCCATGAAATGTGGGGGTCATTGTGAAAATGTGTGTCTCCAAATTTGTCTATACCAGATGAAATATCATATGTTTGCTATCGACATGGGTGGTTGTGACATTGTGTTGGGTGTCGAATGGCTAAGGACTCTAGGTCCCATTCTAATGGATTTTAAGGAATTAACCATGCAATTCAACTAGGAGTTCCAATAATATAAGTTCCAAGGAATCACAGTAGCTTCCCCTGAGATCACTAGTTCCCTTTGCATGGAAAAGATCCTCAAAAAAGGTCATTCGAGCATTATTGCACAACTCCATTCCATTCATGTCACTGAAACACCCTTTGTGATGCAGGACCTCCAATTCATCCTATCCAAACATCAAGTTGTTTTTTCCACTCCCTAGGAACTTCCTCCTTCCCATGGTGTTCATGATCACTCCATTCCCCTTGTCCCCAACAACCTTCCTCCCAATGTTCGTCCCTATCGTCATACCTTTTCCCAGAAAAATGAAATTGAGAAAATTGTTCAAGAATTGCTCACCACGAGCATTATCCATCCTAGTACAAGCCCCTATTCTTCTTCTGTGGTCATGTTCCTTAAGAAAGAAGGTTATTGGCACATGTGTCCTGACTTCTGCGCCCTCAACAAACTCACCATCAAAGACAAATTTCCCATTCTTGTCATTGATGATGTCTTGAATGAATTGAGTGGTGCCCAGTTCTTTACTAAACTTGATCTTCGTTATGGCTACCACCAGATACAAATGAAATAGGAAGACATTCCTAAGACTGCATTTTGAACTCATGAGGGCCACTATGATTTTTTGGTCATGCCCTTTGGCTTGTGTAATGATCCCTCCACTTTCCAAAGCCTCATGAATCATGTCTTCCGTCCTTTTCTTTGTCATTTTGTCTTAGCTTTCTTTGATGATATCCTCATCTATAGTAAAACCTGGACAACCCATCTTGATCATGTGGATCGAGTTCTACATCTACTCTCTCAGCACCAACATTTCCTCAAACAATCTAAATGTGCTTTTGGAGCCTCAAAAGTCGAGTACTTGGGTAATATTGTTGGAAAGGAGGGTTTCAGGGTGGATGCTAAGAAGATTGAAGCTATGCAAGATTGGCCTTGCCCAAAGACTCAAAATATTGTGGGGTTTTCTGGGTTTAACAGGATATTATCACAAGTTTGTTAAGAATTATGGAAAGATTGCGGCGTCTTTCAGTGCTCTCCTTAAAAATAATTCTTTCACTTGGACTCCTGCAACTTGTTGACGCTTAAAATTGCAACGATGAATACTACTCGCAAATGATTGCCAAGCTATATTATTTATTATAATAATAATAATAATAAAAAAGTAGGTGGGACCCCCTTGTAGACTAGTGATACTATGATGGATATGTTGCGCTTATATATTTTGTTTTTGTTACGATGATACCAGCATAGTCTCTACAATTGATGATTCAAATTATGGTTTAAAATGTTTTGGTGACATAAGATGATGGTTGATTATTGCATGGCACTGGATTGTTTTGATGTCCATTCAAAAATTACATTAAGGATGCCTTATGGATAAAAGGATCATTATCGGTTTGGTTTGACATTGCAATTAAACATGGGTTAATCGTTTTATTTATGATCTTGATTAAGGATGATATGGGAGGTTTTTCAAATAAAAGGACTATGTACAAGCCCTAAGGTTATATGTAATTGTGACAAACAAAGGGTGTATAAACCCTTGCTACTAGACTTATGCACTTTGTGTGAGGCATATGCGGTAACGTTATAACACATGGTTATTTAAAAAAAAAAAAAGGTTTTGACAATAATTTGGGTGGCACATTATGTAAATGGATATATCAATGGGATATTTGGTTGAATTAATGGTTAATGTTATGGTAAATTGGTTGGATTGTACGTTGAATTGAATGAGGCTGGGGAAGGAAGCAATGTGCATTTACTGCATGTCCCTCAAACAACCCTTGAGGCTCGTCACCCTAGCCATACTTGCATTTGGTTTTTTGGCTTTGGTGGTTGTTTGTGCTCCATGTTTTTTGGTTGTGAAGGAAGATACACTCTAATTCTCTCCCTTGAGCAAGCTTTTCCAAGTATGGTTCCTTATTTTTCCATCCATGATGGTTCCTCTACGTTATGAATCGATTTTTGGCTCAGAATGGCTTGAGGTATGTGTTTTTCTTAAGTTTTTTGGACTGTGTATTGGTATTGTACGTGGGTTCTTTTGTGAATATTCTAGATTGTTGGTTTTTTAAAGAAGAGGAATGGGTATTCTTTTCTTGTGTTTATTGGTTAAATCATAGAAAAACATGTTTGGTCAGCTTAGGGTTTTTTGTTCTGGTTCTATGTGGATACTTATGATTATGGTTTAGCAAGCTCTGATCTTTGCGCATTGGTTTTGAAACCAGTCTTGGTGTTAAGTTTTTCCACTCCTTTTCGTCCCTATGGTTGATATGTTCGTCTCTCTGGGTTGTAATGTGAACTGTTAAGAGTTGGAGTGTTTCTTGCCATGTCTTGGCCAAGCCTTGAGCTGTTATGTATCATGGTGATGCCCTCATTATCGTTGTTTTTAGGAAACATTGCATAGTTGGGTTTAGTATCACCTAAAACTTTAAATGGAATATTGTATATGTTTTTGGTTGGCCATGGGTTGTGCTCAGACATTGTCTTCATAGTGCTTGTAAGAGTTTGTTTCCTCTCGTTACCTATTGAGGGTGGTTGACTGTCATGTTTTGGTAACCCTCACTATCAATAATATTGTTATAGGTTATGTGTCTATGGTGAATTTGAAGAGGGCACGAGTTGTTTGTGTCTTCAAAGACTATCCCTTGATTGAGTCAACTGTTGTTATTTCTCTGTGACAAATCTTTAAAGGGTACGAGTTGTCTGTGTCCCTGAGGAATTATTCATTTGGTTGAGCTATTTGTTCTTAATTCCATTTGCTTTTTAAAACCCTAATAACGATCTTGATATCGTTGCAAATCCATTCAAAGGTAAAGAGCACTGTGTGTTTGTTTGGTCGATTGGGCACACTTTGGCTCTGTCTCTCATTGGGAAATTTTTAAAAGAAGTCTGTACATGTTACATTTATGAGAATATCAAGCTCTGTTGGCACAGGGGCAGACCCAGGGTTCAATGCTACAATAATGCACCAACAAAACCCTAACTACCAACCTTTTCGGCAACACCTGCGAAGCAGATGAAGTCTCACCTGAGGTAGAGGCAGGGGTGGTTGCAAGACTCAAGTGTCTACAACCTTAGCTGGGACACAGATCTATGATTATAACTCTTAATAAAGCACTTAGCACTGTTGGTTCCTTAATATGCAATCAATAACCACTTCGCTGGTAAGACAGATCTTCGCAACATTCACAATGAACTAACGTATTCAAGCACTTATCATCAACAGAGTATTCCGATCTAATAGATCCAACACTTAGCACATACATATAAATCAGATTTAACATTCTACACTTCATTAACACCAAACATAAACATATCTATTGTTTTTAAGTTTATGTGGTGAGGAGTTTCGCATGCATTGTTGGTATGACTCATCAACTATGACTCATCAATATGTATTGTTGGTATTATTGACTCCCTTCTTGGGTTATCTGAGTTATTGAAACAGGGTTCATGTCATTGAGAATTCCAACAAAGCCTCTAAAACTATCGGCCCTCCTGGTGAACCAGAAGGCAACACAACACCGAAAAGGTATTGCGTAGTCTCACCCGAGATAGCTCTAAATGGGTTATTGTAAGACTCATGTGTTTATAGTCTAGAAAATAGTAGGGGATAAAGGGTTTCTGGATCAAGGCCCTATTCTAGGAACCAACATTACAATCTACTTGTCCCTTGAAGTCGCATATATATATTACGCAGTATAATTCCAAAAGGGTATAACAGATTCACAACAATGTATTAAATCATTCATCAAATTCAACCATTAATTGCTAACAAAAAGGAAAAACATCCATGCATTCATCATATAACAAAAATATTACTGTGGCTCACCCCTCCCTAGGCTACATCCACAACGATTTGGCTCTTGGCTCTTTTATTATGGTAGTTCTTGATTTTCTTGCGCCGCGCACTTACAATTCTCCGCAAAATTGGTTAAGATCTATGTGAGGTGAACTAGATCGCACCAAGCTCCACAACATGTGGTCTAATCCTCAGATCTACCTTCCCTCATATCTTCCTTTCTTAACAACTTACAAAACCCAGTTCATACAACTCAGAACCCTTCACGTATCGCCTATGCTCTAAAGTAACAACAATACTCGGAAAATCACTCACTGACAATCGTAATCCCCATAAAAACTAACATAAGATCAAACCTATATGATACTTTCGTATCTATATGTATAAATTTCGTGATTTTCAGCCACTTACAGAATATTACCAAAAACCTAACCCTTCTTATGCTAGGTTTTTATCCCATGCACGTGTTCTTCTTCTTCCAGCTGTCGCTTTCCTTTGTGCACGCTTTCTTGCATTTGCGTGTGCTGATCTTTTGCCAGTTGTCACTTTGATTTCCTGCACGCTTTCTTTCCCATGATCATCCTTCTTTCCAATTCGGCCTGGTGGAAATAGGCCCCCAACACTGACATGTGACTCCTCCTGAGTCACCTAATTGTGCTATGCTACCTTGATCTCCCTGGTCATTGTCTGGAACGTTTTCTGTAATTCTGCTGCTTTTATCAGTGCCTGCGTGGTTTTCTCTTTGATGATATCAATTGTTTGCATTGCCACTTCTTCGCTCAGTAGTCCTGCAAATTATAGCTAAGTCCATGCTGACTGTGTTCTGGCTTCTTCTGCCTGCTCCAGTACTGCTGCTATCCATTCCTGCAACAGTTCTATTTGATCCTGACGCTCCTATTTCTGTGTTTGGGCAGTGAGAAGTTCTGCTTGTAACTTATTTATCTCTTGTGTCCCCTTGACCCATTCTAAAATTGGGATGTTCTTCTGTTGCTGCTTGAATTCTTGGATCGTTGCATTGATCCTTTCCTCCTCCTTGTCCCATTGTTGGACCTGTGGATCCTCTTCCATCTTTATCCAGAGTTGCGCTACTTCATCTAGCAAGTCGGTTGCTTTGCTAACTTGTTTTTCTAGTTCCTGGAGTTGCACTGTTTCTTCCTGATTCCTTTGCTCCTTTATTGCTGGTGGAGTTGTCGATCTAATCTGTCCACAGAGAGTCTCGATCTCCTTATTATACTGATCAATTGCCTGCGCAATCTGATCGATCTTCTCTGTAGCTGGGAGTTCATTTCCTTGCACAGTAGTTGGAAGTTTCCCAAAAATTTCTTCCACTCTGTGTTCCAGTTCATTTCTGCGAGCCTTCTCCTCCTGAGTTTCAGTTTTGGCCCGCGTGCAAACTGTTTCTAGTGTTTCCTACTTCTTTGTTGCTTGCTCTAGCTCGACCAAGTTTTTATGTGCTCGATACTGTATCTCATGGTTGACGCTAACCTACAATTGGTATAAGGCCTTTGCTGGCATCCATGTTAAGACCAGTTGGATCTGATCCAAATCCTTCAGTGGTGTCTATCCCACAATCTCTTCCATTTGTAGCATGATAGGTTTTATGTAGACCGTGGAATGTTGCTTCGGAAGAACTAATTAGCGTTCTCCTACCTTCATCCTTTTTGTGGTCTGTGCGCTCGATGGCTCTATGCCTCTACTGCTACTTGTAATCTGGGCTTCTCCGAATTTCTTCAGGAGTTGTCCCATTTCTGCCAATTCCTTCTACAGTTTATCCTTGTGGTGCGCTACATGATTGAAGTCCTCTATGAGGCAGTCCTGGACCATTCTGGGAATCATCTCACCATCGTCCTATGTGATTGTGTATTCTGGTGGTGGTTGTTGTGCCTTTGATTTCTTGCGTGCACCTGTTTCCTGTACCGCTGGTCTCTTAGTTCCTCCTAGTTCCTGTGTGATGGGGTTCGTCGCGGTTTCCTGTGCTCCCTCAGCTAGTTTCTGTTGTTCGTTGGTCGACTGAGTGGTTTCTGTTCTCTCCTTCTTAGTCCCTGGCTGCTCTAAGCCGCCCTCTACCTGTGTCAAATTGCTTTGTCCCGTTCTTGGTTTCTTGGGTATTGGAATTTTTGGAGGCTGTGGTTCCACCTACGGGGCCCCTTCTTCTTCTATTTGTGTCGGTTCTTCCCTAGGTATAGTTGGAATCCTCCATTCATCAGGCCATTCATTGATGATCATGGAGATATCACCCTTGGTGATGCAGTAGTGCATCTGTAGCAACTGTTTATGTGGATCTTGCCTTGGCTGTATCCACATGGCTTGTCGCCTAGCCCAGAAATGGGCGATGACCCTGTATTGTGCGACAACCTCTAGTGTTATTCTCCATGCTTGGATGATGGCTTCTTTTATCTCCCATAGGTAAGCTTCTAATATAATTCCATTCTCCTTCTTATTCTTGGCCAGTGGCACAAATTTCAGGACACAATATCTGGCTCCTCCTGGTTGTGGTGTGGTACAGAAGGTGACGTGGTCCAGTTCTTTCCATCCCATGAAAGCTATGAGAGTAATCATCCATGAGTAATGAAATTTTGTACCTGCGTCATGTGCATCTTTGCAGTCTACTTGGAACAAATTTGACAGGTATGGTGCCCATCTCATGAAGGTGCCTTCTGCGCACTGAGCTGCAACAACGATGACTCTTGCCGGTACTTCGTCTTTGCAACATTTTCTTAGCAGTTTGTAGGCTAAGATCTTTGTGCCCAGTTGTGTAGCGACATTGTTAATTCACTTGATTATAATTCCTCTTGTTCCTCTGTCGGTGCCATACTTATTCTTCATCTCTTTTGCCAATGCTTTTTGCTTGGACTTGTCATCCAGAATCAACGTAGGATCCATACCCCGGATGGGTAGTCCTGTTATTTGCACAATAAGTTCAATAGTTATGGGGACGGGTTTGTCTATCCATACATCCCCTCCATGCATAACTACTAACAGTTGTTTGACGCATGCCATCTCATATTGGCCTCTGCCAAAGTGTGGTATCTTCAGCAATCCTAAGATTTCGGTTCTGTTCAGTTCAGCTGCCCACTTGTGTGGCTTAGTGATAGTTCCTCCGAGAGGGTTCATGGATATTGTCTCCATAAAGACTTGTGGTGAAAGCTCTGGATATTTTCTTTCATCTGCTACGTCATGGTCAGAAAAATTGAGCTTCTCGACATGACCCAATAACTGCAAGTCCACCTGTATCCCCTCTGGTATTCGAGGTAGCACAATCTCTGCAGCTGGTTTCTTTCAAGATGATCTCGGTATCTGAATCCTGTCCTCCCACTGTGTTGGCTGGTTCAAAATTCCAGCAGCTTCCAGTTGCTTGTTCGCTATCCATTCTTCCCAAGCTTTGCCCATTTCACCAGTCGGCTTGGCCGAATAAGAAAAATATGGGATGGATATTTGTTGAATGTCTGGTTATACTTTTGTTTCCGAGTTTTGTGTGCTTCCATTTATTTCCATGGTTGCTTCGGCGTTTCCTGGCGGTCTATCCTGATGGGTTCCTACTGCTTCATCCTGAGGCTCCTGCATCACTGCTGGCATGTTGTCTTTCATGGCTTCCACTTGGGGCTGCGGGATCTCTTCTTGGATCGGTGTTGATTCGACTGTTATTTCCTCTGGCGATAGGATTTTGTTCCTTCCTGTGGTCCTCGTGACCTAGTCTGCACCCTGGTTGGTCTGGTTGTTTGGCTTGCTTCCGCTAGTTTTGGTGGTGCCATAGTGGTGCCCTTCAAACATCCACACAGTTCGAATAGCTCGAATATGCTCTGCGATCTCGCTCTGTGCATTCGGGTTGCTATTTCTCTTTCTCTGTTCTCCTTTTGTGAATAGACTAACTGTTTCTATGCTTGTGTGTTGTATGGGTGTGCCATGAGGATTATTGAGGACGCTTCCTACCCTGTGCGATTAATTCCCCATAAGTGTAGGTTCAATGCATCTGTGACTGTTTTGTACTTGCTATTATGCCTACTTTGTTGTCTCCAGTTGGCACGTTTCATGTGACATTCCATCCATCCCTGGCTTGCTTTAACTCTGCCTTGTGTTGTCCTGTCAGTGTGTTTTTGCTGAATTTTCCTTTTTCCATATGGCTGTTATGTTTTCCCTCACTGGCTTCGTGTTTCGTATGCGGCTTGTTCATCACGTCAAGCGCTATTTTTTTTTTTTTATTGCGCGGTGGGTGGTCGACTATCTTTGCACAGCTTCAGCCAACTCCCATTGATCATTCATCTGAGGTATCTGCCTGCTAGATCTCTTAACTTTATAGCTCCTCCATCTGTGACAACTTTTACCTCGTATGGTCCTAACCAATGCACTTTCCTGGGTGCTTCAACTCTTTACTATTGTAGAGAAATACTAGATCTCCTGCTTTGAACATCTTCCTTTTTATGTGGTGATCGTGCCAAGCTTTGTCTCTTGCTTTCTGTACTTGTTGTTGGAATCCTGCCAAGATTCAGTCTTCCTCCATCGACAACAACTGATTCATTATTTCTTGGATTGCGCCTCGTTCGGTCATTTGTGTGATAGCTGCTACACGTAGGCTCGGTATTAGAAATTCTAACGGGACTACTGCTTTTTGGCCATTGACTAGTTTGAATGGTGTGTGGTCTATCAACTTTTTGCACATAGTTCTATACACCCATAATAATGCTGGTACCTTAAGGTCCCAATCATCCCTGTTGATGTTACATATCTTTGTCAAGGCATTCTCTAGAATTTTGTTGAAGGCTTCTACAGTGCCATTTGCCTATGGATGATACGGTGTGCTTTTTTGGTGATGAACTTCAAACTCTTCTAGCATCGCTTGGATGGTGTTGTTTATGAAGTGCGTTCTTTGCTCGCTCATCAAGATTCTTGGGCACCCGAATTTGGTAATTACCTGTTCAAATAGAAAGTGTGCCGCTGTTTCGGCACTGCAATATTTTACTGGTGCAGATTCTGCCCATCTTGTTAAGTATTCCGTCACGGTGATAATATATCTCTCCCCTGTTCTCTTGGCAGGTGGGTTAATGGGTCCCACAAAGTCTATTGCCCATTTTTCGAATGCCTATAGTGTCACTTGCGGTCGTAGTGGCATCTCATCCCTTCTGTTGGGTTTGCCTACCCTTTGATAGACATCACATTGTTGATAGTACTCTTTCGAGTCTCTATGTATCATTGGCCACCATAATCCCGCGCGTAGTACCTTCTGCGTGGTATCTTTTTCTGCATAGTGCCCTCCTGCTATTCCCTCGTGGGCTTCTGCTAAAATGCTTGGTCGTTCATGGTCTAGTACGTATCTTCATAATATGATATCTGCGCTCATTTTGTATAGATGCTCTACGATCAATTGATAGTTGGTTGTGCAGAATACCAGGTTCTTCTTTTGCGTAGTGGTGTATTCTTGCGGTGCAACACCTATGCTCAAGTACTGAATGATCTCTGTGAAATAATTGTAGCAATCTGTACCAAAAATAGATGTGCATATGGAAAGTTGTCTTCCAAATTCGTTGGTTCCTCTCCATTTGTGACCCTTGATAGGTGATCGGGTCCTGCATTCAGTTTTCCTGGTTTGACTATTACCTCAAAGTCAAACTCTTGAAATAGTAGTAACCATCGACAGATTCTCCCCCCCAACACTGGCTTGTTAACTAGGTATTTCAGGGCCGAGTGATCTGTAAACATCTTAAAGTGTTTTCCCAATAGGTAATGTCTGTATTTCTGTAGTGCCTAAACCATATCTAGGCCTTCTCTTTTTGTCGTGTTATAATTCTATTCAGAGTCTAATAGTTTTCTGCTTGCGAACGCTATCGGGTGATCCAAGTCTCCTACTCCTGGTTGTGCTAAGATAGCTCCAAGTGCTATCGTTGATGCATCTACATGTACATGGAATTTATTCTCCCAATATGGAAAGACTAATATAGGTGTAGTAACCATTTTATCCTTCAGGGTATCCAGACCGTGTTGGCATTCTTCGTTCCATTGATACATTGTATCATTTCTTAACAATTTCTCCATTGGTGTTGTAATCTACGTGTAGCCTTTGATGAATTTCATGTAATATCCCGTATGTCCTAACGTTTCTCTTAGTTGGCAGACTATTTTTGGGGTTGGTAGGTTAACAATGACTGCGATTTTGGCCGATCCACTAGCAAACCTTGTTTGCAGACTATGTGTCCCAATAGTATCCCAAATGGTGTTCCAAAGATACATTTCTTGATATTAAGTGATATCTGGCACTGTCTGCATCGTTCTAGCATTAGTCTTAAAACTTCCACATGATCCTTCAACAGGCTATAATTTGTCCAATCATCCAGTTATACTTCGAGGAATTGGTGGATGAATTCCTTAAATGCTGCGATGACCACTCTAGAAAATATCACAGGTGCATTCTTCAGTCCGAATGAAATGAATGTGTACTGATAAGATCCCCATCCAGTCGCAAGGTGGTCTTGTGTCTATCCTTATGTGCTATCTTAATCTGATGATATCCCGAGAATCCATCTATGAATGAGTAAGCTTCGTGGCCTCCTATGTTCTCGAGTACTTCATCCGTGAAAGGTGTGGGGAATGGGTCATGTAGGCATGCATCATTCAAATTCCTCAAGTCGACGCATATCCTGATCCCTCTTCCCTATTTCTTGTCCTGTACTACCATCAAGCTTATCCATTATGATTCTTCGACTGGTTCGATGATGCCAACCTCGAGCATCCTGTCGATCTCGTCTTTAACTTTCTGTTTATAGATGGGGTTTAGTCTATAGGGTCGTTGTTTAATGGGTCTCACATCAGATTTGATTGGTATCTTCATTTCTCATAGTTCTCCAGCTATTCCTTTCATTTCTGTAAAGGTTGTGGGAAAAAGGTCATTGTATTCACGCAACAACTCTGTGATGCTTTCTAGTGTCTGTTCATCCCAGTAGTCCCCAATGCTAGCCATTTTGGGCTGCTCGATGGTCCCAATGTTAACCTTCTTTATCTTGAGTGGCGCAGAGATGACCTCTAACTCTAAGGGTGGACCTTCCACATCTCTCTCACCTTCGACTTCATCGATCTGAATGTCGCTTGGATCATCTTCATCTGGTGCTTCCTCCTGTATGTGGTAGCATGATAATAGTTCTTTGACTGTCTACTTATTCCATTATTGTTTCTCTATGATAATTTCCACTTCGAGTTCTGTAATGAATACGATGTCTCTGATTTGTTTCAGGGTCGTGTCTATGTTGGGGTTCTCATGTTCGAAGGAGAAAGTGATTGCAAATTTCTGTTGGAGTGTCGTCCATGTCTTGGTTCCTTTTTGCATTTCTTGGTGCGTATAACAATTCGTTGGTATGCCCTCTAAAGTGTGAATAAAGTGGTGAGACCATTCTTCTGATGGTGTCATTTTCGAAAGCATTTTACTTGCCTCCAAATGTTCTGCTGGTGTTCCTAGTCCATCATATTTCTATCAGTCATTCCATATCTGTTCTGCGTCGAACTGTATGTGTAGTAATCATTTGCATTAGTACCAATCCGTGATAGTCTGTTTGTGCGCACCCCACCATCTTGCAGGTGTATCCTTTAGTGCTAAATCTAGTGCTAATAGTCTCTGGTTTTCTAATACTTCATCTTCATATTGTGTCAAGAAAGTTTCCAAATCATTTAGCCCGTGAAAACTGGGTGGTTATCTGATTTCTGTGTTTAGCCACCTTACTGCGTGGTCTATTCTTTCACATCTTCTCGTGGATACTTCGTGTAGTCTTTGCTGCCAGTTTTCTAACCCGATGTCTGAGTCTGTTGTGCATGAAGTAATGCTCCACCAACTAAGTACCCTATCTGCAGTTGGGTTTATGTAGTCTATATCGTGCGCAGTTGTTCTATACAACTGGTCGATCTCTTCTAAATCTAGGCAAGTGGTTTCTACAAACCTCTTGCCTTCTGATGGGTTGAGTGGGGCTATGACCCTGTAGTCCCCCAACTCAAATGCCATTTTTCTAGTTTTTAAGTTGATTATGGCTTGGTTGTCGAATGCCCAATCTAGACCAAGTAGCGTTGGGTAAGGTGTTGTGCCATCTACTATTTTGATGACTTCAAAGTCTGCCTTAGTGTGCACACCATCCAGATCTACCATTACCCCTTTCAATCTACCTATTGGGAGGACTCTATGTTGATTTGCTAGATTCAATTGAACAGTTGAGTATCCCAGTGTAGGTTCTCCCATACATTTCCATGTAGTTTTTGGTAGTACATTCACTTCAGATCCTAGATCTAGTATAATATCTCCCATATTGAAATCCCCAATGTTAGCATTTAGCCTAAATTCTCTACTTGTTCTTCTTCTTGTGTGTAAGTGGTTGACAGTTTTCAGTTCTGGCTTCTGTTCCGTCTCGCTGTTATATTTTTCTAGGATGTTTTAGAATATTTTGATAGATGAAGGATCACTTTACACTTTGATGCATGATTGCAAAAAGTCTTTGATAGTACTTACTTGTTCCTTAGGTTGTATTCTGCGGGTATGGTCCAGTGAAGGCGACATTTCATATTTTGAAGCTTCCTTTCTATGTTGTACAGTCGACTCTATGTCCTCCTTATGGAATTCCTATCGGGCTTCTGTAAATATCTCCTTCTCCTTATTTGCATCGAACTTCTTCTTGGATTCAATGTTCTTCTTTACCCATTGGTTGTGCGCTGGTTTCTGTCGAACTGTGTCATTTCCTGTTTTTGTTTCTCCTCGAGTGACTATGTTGATGTTTCGTTCATCATCCCTTGCTTCGGCTAAAATCCACTGAACGTTCTGATTATTCTGATTCCTTTTTTCCTGGATCTTTACGAGTAATGTCAGACATTCCTTTGTATTTTGGCATGATGTGCGACAATACATACAGGTCGTTGGTGGCAGCGGGCATTCCCATGCATAATGTCCTGGTTGTTGGCAATTGTGACATGTGACTGGTCCTTTCCCACGTCTGAAACCTCCTGTGGCTCATCTTGCTCCTCTATAGGCTGCGTGATCACCTCGTGGGACATTATATTGTGGTCCCTAATTATACTATGCAGAATTGTACTAGGGTTGTGATGGGTTGCACTGCGGCTACATGTTATTGTAAGGTGTTGCGTAGTATTATACTACTACTACACAGTGTTGTATGGTGCTGGGGCTTGAGTGAACTGTGGTGTTTCCTACCCAGTCATCATTTCTTTCTGTACCCTGTATGCGTCTGATGTTCTTTCCTGCATCAGCTCCATAGTTTTGCAATCTTTGTCGTCGTAGCCGACTGACTTGCAAAAGGTGCAGTATGAGTTCGTTGGTATTGTTTGGTATTTCTACATCATCATGCAATGGTAAGGGTCGTGACTCGGTTTCTTGCATATTTCACACCATAATCCCCCCTGTGGTAGCGGGTTTGGCATCCCTATTTCCATATACTGCGTGAATGTTGGACATTCGTTCTTGTGGTGTCCTTCTCTCCTGCATGTGGTACACCAAACAACTTCTCATTTGTCCTTGTTCTTATTTCGATTCAGCTGAAATGTTAAGTTCTTCAGATCCTCTTTTAGTTATTCGATAGCCAGGTCCATCTACTGGTACTAATTCTCTTCCAATTGCAATGTTGCCTGCAGAGCCTCTGCCTATGTCTGAAACTTCTATTGTCATAGTGTATATTTTAAGTGTAGGATGAGTGAGTTGACAAACATGTGTCGATGTTGCATCTCAGTCATAAGGTATTTTAACTTCCCTTTTAATCGCTTGAACCTTTGATCAATATCCCATACCGATTCTCCTGGTTTCTATCTTATTTCAATCATCTCGTTCATATACTGATCCTCTGAGCTTGACTTCTAGAACTCATTTATCAAGAGTTTCTTAATGTTATCCAGTGTCCTTGTCGTCCCGGGAGCAATGTTCGTGTCTAGACTCATGTACCAGTCTAGTGCGCGGTCTCTTAGTGTGATCGCTAGATGTGTGAGTTTGGTGTTGTCATTCATGATCTTCTTTGCTTCCCAAATCTTGACGCAAATGAATAGATGCTTCTCAGGGTCTTCTGCTGCTTCTCCTTGAAACTTCGGTAATCTGATAGTAGGGTTGTGTCCTACCATTCTGAGTACTAAACTACTGCCTCCTCCACGCAGTGTGGATACTTGACTAAGATTACCTGAACTGGCTCCTCCAGTTGTGGTCCCTTGTGTAGATGGACTTCCTATTGTCGGACTTCCTCCAAACTTCGGTTGTTTAAACGTTGGTGTTCTCTTTGGTGTATTGGTCTCACATGGGTTTATGGGTTCCACACTAACATTGATGTGAAAGGGATGGCTGTCTTCTCCTCTAGTTCTTGGGCCTCTTGTTTTCCTCTCATAGGTGGCACACAAGATTTCCTCAATTTTCTCAACAGCCCGGAGATCCTCTACCTCTTCCTCATCACTTGCCAAGCCCTCCCTTTCAGCTACGGATCTCTTCTTGGTGTTTATCTTATATTGGTAGGGTTCTCCCCTATGCATCATCCCAGATGACGCCAAGATCCACTTGAGATGGTCATCATCCATCAAGATCAGGTCCAAGGGTTCCTCCTTCTCTTTATCTGGCCATCCTTCTATTCCTCCTCTTTCTGTCAGTGCTTCCCCCCTTCCCCCATGCACGTAGGGAAGTCTGATTGTCTGATTCCATTGTCATTACACCTTTGTTATATAACAGTATTGACGTAGACACCACCTCTACCTCGACAAAGTCTCTCCATGACCTCCCGGTCTTAAGGATCGTTCATTCAATTCATGAGCCGGAGCGGCTCTTTTGATTCCTTGTTGGAATCTCAGTCAAAATCGATCCATAGGTCCTTCTTCTCCTCTGTCACGGCCTCTGCACGTGCCTGTAACCTTCCCCAAAAGAATTTCAGGTTTCGAGACTTTCTATTTCCCGACGTCACAAGAACCACTGTCCTCACGATCTCCTGATCACCGAAATGTTGATTTCTCGAAATGGCCTTTCTCGTATTAGCCCTTTCTTCTGTTAGTGCCCTCCTTGCGCGACCGCCAGCTAGACTAAGCACTAGCACTTCTCGCCTTTCATGCCTTCATGAGTTCAAAGGTCCAAACTTGGTACCTTTCTTTCCCGAACCCCCGAGAGGTGATGCTAACTTTTCTCCTCTCGCTCTCGCTACTCGCAATTTCGCGATTCGAAGGCTTGAACTTTCATTCCCTTTTCTCCTGAGTCCCCGAGACGTGAGAGGTCAATGGGGTGTTGACTCCTCCAAATGCGTGACATATGTCTGTCGTTCCACTTCCCGGGCCCACTGTATGGTTCTGCCACGCATCCCTTCCGTACCTCAGCTCTCGACACTTTGTAGCCTTTTCAATCAAGAGTACCTCCTCTCAACCTTCGAACCCCTTAGACGTGAAATGCGATGGGGTTCCTGAACCAACAGTCCTCTCGTGACCGGGATCCGACGACTGTCTATGCTCTTTGAGATTTCGCCTCTCGAGACTTGAAGAACCCAAGTCTTGGTTCTTACCCTGCGAACTCCCAAGTTCACGAGATCCCTAGATCTCTGCCACCTGTCCTCCTCCTAACAGATGGTCCTGATCCTTTTCGCAACTTTTCCACTCGGGAAGTTGAAGTGTTTCTCTTCCTGACCTCCGATGTACGAATCCCTGATAGGATGATATCGTGACACGCGTCCTTCCGCAGACGGATGGCTCAGATTTAATCTCTCCTTTTCGTGATTTCAAAGGTCGAATGCCCAGACTCTCAACCTCCGGACCCCCGAACTCCTGAACACCAATATCCCAATACAACCTCTTCGGGAATTTTTCCTTTCGCTGCTCTTCACATGAGGTTTAAACCTCTTACATCTTCTGTCAGATCTAACGACTAACAGTTGTTCACCTGAGATCTGACGGCTTCAGATGGTTTCTCCTGTGCTCTCTTCCTGTACTACCTCCTAGACGTGAAAAACTTCAACGGTCCAGATCTTCTCGGCTTAATCCGATGACAACTATTGCTCCTCCTGAGCTTCGACACTTTTCTTCCAGATTTGGAAGAATTTCGAATGCTCAAAGGCCTCGACCTTTGTTCATCTTCCTCTACGAGCTCTGTGCGTCTAAAAACGCTATCCCTCCTGAGCTTTGGGAACTTTGAACTCTTTTAGAGAGTTCTCTAGCCTCTACACTCCTTGCAGCTGTGGCTCCGTGCACCGAAAAAACACTATTCCTCCTGAGCTTTACTCTCGAATCCTCAAAGGACTCTTCGGTTTCTGCGCTTCTTGCAAAACCTCGACACACATAAGGTGTTATCCATCTTGAGTTTTCCTGTAGCTTCGACCTCCAAGGAAACTCGTCCTTTTTTTCCTTTCTCCCCCAGATGGAGAATTCAGATTCCCTCCTGGCTATCCTTCTACTCAAACAAGTTATTGCTGAGTACTCAGGGTGTTCAGCTACCCTGTGAAGATCCCCCTATGGGCTCTTCTTAAATATATGAACTCAAAGAGTTCCTACTGTGCACTCTAGCACTTACTCAATGCCCTCTTGGTAGAGTATCAAGAATCCTCAGATGATTCTTGCTTCTAATGAACTCACAACAGAGTTCTTCCTCTGTGCACTCTTTGCACTGGATCAATGCCCACTTGGCAGAGCTTTACAGAACTCCTCAGAGCTTTTGTCTGCAACTGTGTTTCTCCATAGCCTTGCCTCTAAGGTCTTCAGTAACCTCACAGGTCTTCCTCTGAATTGTTGATTTCAGCTTCTGTGCCCACCTGGCACGTCTTTGCCTGACTCCGCAGAGTTCAGAAGTGCATCTATGCACTGGTATTCAGAGACCACAGTACTCTGTCACGCCCTTCTAGCATGAAAGCACAAAGAACCTTTCAAGCCTGAAAATCAAACAACTCCCTACAAATGTCTAGCATATATCTACAACATAAAGAACACACAAAGACATTCACATAACACAGACAATATGCAGGAAAAACTGCTATGGTTTATATTAATCAAAATGTCTCTTTACAAAGTTGTTCTGAGCGTGGACTGTAACAAGGTCTCGGCTCCTTCGCTTTTGCTCTCTACTCGCAGAC